>CM037835.1:25889986-25924986 GCA_021234535.1 Stichopus chloronotus
CAACCCGAACCCGAACCCGAACCCCCGAACCAGAACCCGAACGCCGAACCAGAACCAAAACCCCTAACCATAACCATAACCCCTAACCCCTAACCATAAACCATAACCCTAACCATAACCCCTAACCCTAACCCTAACCCCCTAACCATAACCCTAACTCCTAACCATAACCCTAACCCTAACCATAACCATAACCCCTAACCCCTAACCATAACCATAACCATAACCCCTAACCATAACCATAATCCTTATTTATAAAACAAAACATCTTATCGATCAATTAGATTTATTAAATTTTCTAGCAATACCTATAACGATATCCTTTTAACACCTTACATGTCTTTCTTTCAATTGAAAATTGAAGGTGTATTCCGATATGATTGGTTGGGTTAGGTTAACCTAAGTTAAGACAGGAGAGGTTAAGCTAACCCCTAACCCAACTGTTTACTTCTACGTTTTATTTTTCATCAATGTAAAATAGGTTATCTATCAATTAAAGTGAGTACATTTTTAGCAATACCTGTAAGTTTATGACTGTTAAAATTATCTTGTTTTTTTTTCATTGTAGGATTGGAAATGTGTTTACCATCTGAATGGTTGGGTTAGGTTAATCTAAGTTAACAGAGGTTTGGTTAAGCTAACCTATTACCCAACATTTTACTTGGCCGTTTTATTTTGTTTAATCAGTACAAAGTAGGTTATATATCAATTAAATTGATCATATTTTGTGGTAATACCTTAAATGTGTTTCTTTCAGTTGTAAATTGAATGTGTATTACGATATGACTGGTTGGGTTAGGTTAACCTAAGTTAAGACAGGAGAGGTTAAGCTAACCCATAACCCAACTGTTTACTTCTACGTTTTATTTTCATCAATGTAAAATAGGTTATCTATCAATTAAAATAATGTACATTTGTTGCAAAACCGATAACTTGGTGAATGTGAAAATTATCTGGTTTTTTTTTTCTATTATAGGAAGGGGGGTGTTAGCATCTGATTGGTTGGATTAGGTTAATCTAAATTAAGAGAGATTAGGTTAAGCTAACCTCTAACCCAACATTTTACTTGCACGTTTTATTTCTTTTTAAAAATGTAAATTAGGTTATCTATCAATTACATTCATTATATTTGGTAGTAATATCTATTAAGTTATCCTTTTAAATCCTTATATGTGTTTCTTTCAATTGTAAATTGAATATGTGTTAGCATCTGATTGGTTGGGTTAGGTTAACGTAAGTTTAGATAGGATAGGTTAAGCTTACCTCTAACCAAACTTTTTACTTGCACGTTTGATTTTTTGAATAATGTAAAATATATCATCTATCAATTAAATTCACTATATTTTGTTGCAATACCTGTCATTTTTTATTTTTAATCCATATCTATGTTTCTTGCAATTGTACGATTGGAGGTGTATAAGGATATGATTGTTTGGGTTAAGTTAATCTAAGTTAACATGGGATAGGGTAAGTTACCCTCTAACCCAACTTTTTATTTGCACGTGTTATTTCTTTAAAGAGGCTCATTGAGCTGTTTTGTGAAATTCACTCAATTTTTCTAAACCGGTCAAGTTTCCTTCACATACTAATGACAAACAGTCAAACTAAAAGGATCCCAAAGTTTTACATACGTTGGAACATTAATGAGTGAGTAACCAACGATTAACTTTGGTTTTTGAAACTTTGTGACCAGACATTTTCACATTAGTACATTCACATGCACACAATCAGAGCAAGTAACGGTCACAAATTCGAAAAAATTGACAGTTTTCATATAACTATTGGATGTGAAACTTGATTAATTATGCTAATTTTGAGTATTGTCGTGTGTTTGTATACTTCAAAATCACCGCAATCTTTACTGATATCAACTCAATGAGCCCCTTTAAATTATGTAAAATAGATTATATAACTTAAATTTACTATATTTTGTGGCAATAAGTGTTAGGTTATGATTTTAAAACTTTATCTTCGTTTCTTTCCATTGTAGGATTAGAGGTGTGTTAGGATATAACTGGTTGGGTTAGGGTAAGTTAAGATAAGATAGATTAAGCTAACCTCTAACCCAACGTTTTACTGGAACGTTTAATTTTTTTTTTTCAATAATGTAAAGAAAAGGTTATCTGTCAATTAAATTCACTACAGTGTGTAGCAATACCAGTTATTTTATGATTTTTAAAACTTTTCTTCGTTTTTTTACAATGTAGGATTAAAGTCGTGTTACCATATTTTTGGTTGGGTTAGGTTAACCTAAGTTAAGATAGGATAGGTTAAGCTAACCTTCAACCCAACGTTGTACTTGAACGTTTTATTTTTTTATCAATGTAAATAGTTTATCTATCAATTAAAAAAAAAACATTTCGTTGCAATACCTGTGAGTTTATGATTGTGAAAACTTTCTTCGTTTCTTTCCATTGTAGGACTGGAGGTATGTTAGCATCTGATTGGTTGGGTTAGGTTAACCTAAATTAAAATAGGGTAGGTTAAGTTAACCTCTAACCCCACTTTATACCTGCATTTTGTATTGATGTAAAATAGGTTATCTACACATTAAATTAACTCTATTTTGTAGCAATAACTCTTATTTAATCATTTTAAAACCTTAAAAACCATTTTTAAACCTTATCTTCTTTTCTTTCCATTATTAGATTGGGGTTGGATTAAGATAAAATCTCTTAGGTAAATATCTAACTCAAAGTGTTGCGCTCGGTGGATTTTGATGTCATTGAATGAGTTATCTGTAGCTTAAGTTACATGCATTATGTAACAATTTCTCTAATGTTATGACTGAAAGCTAACTATTGTTTCTATTAAAGTTAAGATAAATGATTGTATTACTACAGGATAGGTTAAGGTAACCTCTAACACAACTTTCAAGTGAATGTGATACTTTTAAAGTACGGTAACTTGAGTTATAAAGATTAAAGAAAGCATGTTTCGTAGCCCTATCTGTTAAATTATGACTTGGAAAGTTCATCTTTGTTTCTATCAATCTTAGAGATGTTGTTGGGTTAGGATATAATAGGTTAGGTTAATGTGGGTTAGTATGGGATACCTTAGGTTTACCTCGAACAAGGCATGTCACTCAGGGTAGAAACTCCCTGTCTAGAAAAAGAAATCGACGCCTAAATGTGACCTTAAACTGACACTTGCTTTGCACAAGCGTGTACATTACACATTTTCTTAAATACTTACAACAAGACAAAATGTGTCTAACAAGTAAACAATTTTAAGACAATCACAAGTGTGAAACGGAGGTAAACAATAGTTAGAGGTTACAAATAACAGAAAATTTACATCTCGAGAAAAGTAATTCGAAAAGAAACAAATAAACACAAAAAAAATTCTGTATCATCTTTTAGTTTCTCTATATTGTAAGGTGTATGTATCACTATAATAAAGACAGAGTATTAAATGAAAAGCGAACAAAATTAGAAGCATGGAAGAGGGTACAGTACGAGGAAAATCTGGTTACATGTAAGAAACGTATATTGAGTACGGTTATGAAAAACAAAAGAGAAGCAAAGACATGAAAATATGAAAAAAAAAGCCATTATAGAATGACATGGTCTTGTTCTGAGTTTACCTCAGGCTCACAGTGCAATACGTACAGCACAGGTGAAAGTCTCAATTAATCTCTTGCAGTGACTTTCGAAATTTTTGCATCTGCCGTATTTTGTGCGAGATGTTCTTCATTTTGTTCCGTAGAATCCAAACGATACTTCTCCTTAAGTTTCGATCTTAAAAGGTCAACGTTGTTGCTTGACACGCCCGGACTTTTCATTAAAAACGATTCAATGAACTTGCCCACCAGAGGGTCGCTTAGCCTAAACTGATTCTGGAGTTCCTCAGGCTCATCTCCATCGTCAGATTCAGCACCGTAGTCGATAGAAGATCCCGATTCATCCACTTCTCGAGTGTCAACGTTTTCATTCCTAAATGTTATGCTTATTGACATGGAGTCCAGTTTTTGCTCCAAACTTTCTATTCTTCTTTTTAAAATATCTATTTCTTTTTTTGTCTCTTCCTTCAATGCAGCATGTCTTGGCTCCATGAATGATCGAATTAGAGTCTCAACATCATCAACTGAAACGTACTCAGCCATTATCTGAACAATATGGAATAAAGCAAAATGTATAAATATTTAATTGACTACCTAAATACCTACTTTGAAGTTCAAGCAACTTTCGCTCATTGAGATACCCCGTTTACGACGTTTTCAAACTATATATGTCCTGTCCGGATCTCATGTGCCCTTTGACCTCATCAAAACTTGACAGAGATCGTCTAATTGTTAAGTGCTATTGGCTTATGGTTTAAGTTTGGAGTTCCAGCAATCATCCTCCTGAACAGTTGTTCAGACTTTCCACTCTGGTACCTGAAATGACCTTTGACCTACCTGAAGGATTTACAGGAATCGATCTACTCGTTATGAACTAACTACACACCAACTTTTAGTTCAAGCATTTGTCGCTTCTTGAGATACTGCGTTCACAACCCAGGGCGTCACACACCACACCCACACACACAATCACGCGCACACACATGCCATAGGAAAAGAATCAAGTACCCATATGGTAAGGGTCAGTGTAACCCTAACCTTTTCATCGGCTTCACTCTTATACGAACATGTCATTAATAATAGTCATATTTCTGTCTCTATGTCGCCGGATACACCGATATATACTCAAAAACAGTCTCTGTCACACTGGATGCCAACTCGGTGTCTCATCTGAGACAAGTAAATTCCTGCGGGGTGGTCTGTGCTTTAAAGTGTCTTTGGTCAGCAATTTTGTCTGCCCAGTTATTGCCCTTTCGTAAATAGAATTAGTTCATCGGCATTGCTTGTTCATACTCATACAAAAATATACCAGCAACCAGAGTTAATTGAACATCAAAGAGAAAACCTACAAAGATAGCAATAGTGTAAAAAAGATCGTTGAAGACATCGACAAAGCCTCGTGTTTCAGGGTGGCAATTGGGGAAAGTTGGATAAATTTATGTAAAGGTCGTGGGTTGCCACTGATATTGAAAAAATATTCTGTGTTGCCTTTGCCGGAGGTCAAACGTCACATGAGGGCACATGGACAAAGCGGTATATACGTCATATAAGCCTAGATGAAGTTAATGTATTAATATACGTATTCAGTAGTATTTACATAAATTAATGAATTAACTTCAGGTAGGCTTATATGAAGTATACACCGGCGAAACTATGAGAACTTTTCGAACGCAGTATAAATAAAGGATAGGGGGTTTAATTTAAACAGTAACATTATGGCTATACTGGATTACCTTACACATTCTTAAGAAATTGCCATTATACTGTAGTGAGAGTGTACAACCAATGGTTGACTCTCAGTTATGTGCTGTAGGTACTGTCAGTTTTGTCAACCAGCTGATTTCACCAGATTATAACACAACTAAATGCAAATAAATGTTGATGAAGTTCCAACTTCTGATTGGTCACAACAGACCTGTTCACGGGGCAAACTTGTACAGTTCAGGAAGTTGGTATGCAGTAGCAAATTTCATTAAAAAAATATGAAGCCCCAAACATTTCATCTACCAAAATTACTCTAAAATAATCACTCTAATAATAACTTATTAGTTCAAATACAACTTGACTAATAATTATGGAGCCACATAAGCTTAAATATTTCGCAGTAGTTGATGAAAATATTTGACTAGCAAACCAGCGCAAAAAAGATCTATTTTTAGATAAGCTTTGTAAGTAAATATCAGTACAAATGTTCACAGATGCCACCATACTGCCACCAGCTTTCAAAAAAAAAAAAGATTTTGTAACAATTTCGTCATTGACTATAGCAGGTAAGGTTCACCAGGCTGTAACCACAATGCAAAGGTGCACTGAGCTGGTCAACATTTTATACGTACTGCAGCCGGTATAGGGGAAATTTCCAGCTAAAGTTTGGGCCTTTATAAACAATATTGGGTTAAAAGCCCCCTCCAATTTAGAACTAAGCACATCATTGAATTTCATCTACGTAGACATATTCCCTATCATCATTCAACATATCTAGGCTACTATAACTCTGGATATACATTTTAACAAATGAATAATATTTTCATCTTTGACTTTAACATCATTAATATACATGATATGGGTACCAAAAACAATAAGGCACACATTCTCAGTATGGTGGACATACATATCAAGTTTGATTTTCATACGACTTTCCCTTACGCCTATTAAGCATACCGAGACAAGTTTTCTTTGGCAAAATTTCATAAGTGTGGTGGGGTATTGATATTCGAACAAAAGAACAGATAGATTTCTGAAGGGATTGTCTATCTCTCTGTATATTTAAATCTTAAGTAGTCTAACAGACATTTTTGATGGAGGCGAGATGCAAAATTGGGATATCATTGGTCCGAGATGGGTCCTGAGGGATGCCTCTTCTCCCCAAGCCAAGATCACACCTGGTGCAATTGCCGATAGTTGAATGGCTTTCAGCTTGACCATTAGGGCCAATTGTGGTGTTGACGAACGTTTTACTATACAAGAGTTATGATGAGCAAAATACTAGTAAATTGTAATTGTGTATGATCAAGGCTGCATTGCTTTGATTGTTCTGTACCTGCGGCTTGGTTGGGGCTTAGTTTTGTTTTTGACGATCTTACTATTTTGAACGCACCACATAATATATGATCACACAGATCAGGGACTGAACCATTGTTCATGCAGGTAAGCTACAGCCTCTTTTGTCAAAACTGCAACACAATAACTAAATTTGTTGTAGTTTACTTTTACAAAAAGAGTAACTAACAGCAGAATACCCCGGACCATTTTAAAGAAGAAAGTACGGTAACACAGGAAGGTGTGGCTATTTCCATTAAAATCAAACAAATCTAAATAAAATAAAATGTAAAGGATTTCTAACTCACCGATTGTTGTTCTTCGAGACAAGATGATAAATCGATGTCAGTTTCGGATTTTAAATAATAAAAGAATTAAGTGATGTCTGCAAAATTGACCAATATTTAACACGTGCGACGATCCGCAGAGATATAACGATCAGAAATAAAAAATAGTACTGAACTGAATATTATCAAGATAAATTAAGATTAGCGAATGTGCGATGTGGTTGTCCTTGCTATTACGAGATACTCTGTCACAGTGTCAGTAACAACTGGGGTGAGTGAAATATATGCGTTAACAACAACGCTATACTCCTCCGTAGAATATTACTGACTCACAGCTGTTAGTGAAATGAATATTAAGTTGGAAATTTGGAAATGATGCAGGGATGGTTCGGGTCAATTGAACGCCTTGAATAGTTTGAATCTGTAAACCGTAAAAAAACATCTGGAAAGGCCTCCTTTCCTTGCCAGAAAAAAACTAGGAATGCACGGAATGTTTTACTTTTAGGGTAAGTTATACTATGGGCAGATCAAGGGGGTGGGAACCTGCCACACCCTTCCAAAAATGTTGATTTGTCTTTCACCCTACATAAAACAATCACAGCGCTATACCTCTAGTGCTCTGTGATATGTCAGTGACACTTTGCTCATTATTTTCGACCTCAAAATACTAGTATTCAACTGAAGGATTTCTGAATTCTGTTACTCAGAATTTTGGCAAACTTATAATTTTATGGCTCCTATGAACTACAAACTGAGGTGGGAAAACTGAGATATAAATTTACACTTTTGACCAGTCATCTCACATGAACCAGACCATACAACAATCACATACAATTGTATTGCAATTTGCAAGTTGTAACTGGTAACTTTTTGAAAGTGGTAAATGTTTATTAAAGAAAAAACTCTAAAGGCGAAGGGAAATCCACTCAGCGTAGAAACCTCCTCCCCGGCCAAGATCATGATGTTTATTCAAATCACTATGACTTGGGTAGGGTGCAGGATAAGATCCGGAGGTTATGCCATTTGACAAAAAGAAAAAGAATTAGGTGCTAGTTAGGAATTAGAAATATTAACCAGTGGACGAAAAATCACCAGAAAAGGATTAACAAAGACTGTCATAATGTTCCCCTCTGGAACATTGGGTTTTTTGCTCAGAAATCACATTCCTATTTTTATAATTTGTAAGTATTGTGAATGAAATATAGGCCTTTCAGGAACAAATATATATGACTTAGGAACAAATATAGGAACAAAACTGATAGGAACAAAACTCACAGGAACTCATAGCAACAAAACTCAAGGGAACAAACACTCATAGGAACAAAACTAAAAAAAAACAAAAAATATAGGAACAAATTAGGAACAAAACTCAGGAACAAATATATATGACTTCAGGAACATATATATATATATAAGAAGAATATAGAACTACACCTCTATTGCACGAAACTGTAATGCCTTATCTTACCCCCCCCCCTCCCCACCCCCGCTTCCACCTTTGTCGTAAGATATATATCATTCACGCTCACTTGCTGAACTCCCTGTGTTCTTTCTCAGCCGCTCTTCCTCTTCCGAACATGACTAACTTTTCCAAGAATCCACCGAAAAAAAAAAAAAAAAAAACTGCCCTTTGTGACTATGTGACCACGATGGATCAAACCAAGCATGAGTAACATGTACACGAAACATCGAACCGAGGATGTGTAATACACCCCTACAGAGGTCACTGACTTGTCACCATGGGCAAGTAAAATTTATAATCCTTTGTCCATTAAGGAGAAGACTATGGATGCCTTTAGGTAACACACCCTTATAATGACTATTCCAGCTCCCCCAGTCCGAGATGACAAAATTATTATTTAGTAAGAATTTCGGAAGATTTATTCAAAAGTAGCATCAACTGTAGCACAATTTTGCATCCAGCTCACCCTACGTTAGCAATGTGTTTGACCCCCTCCTCCGGGACGGCGATTTCCTCTCTTTTTTTTTCTTTTTTTTTATTATGGGTTCAGATGCCTGCTGTAATCCAGCAAAGTATGTTTTTGTAGTTAACAGTGAGCATATTTGAGTGCCCATCACTGACCATTCTAGTTTAAATGCTCTGATCTTTGTCCTCTTTAAGAGTAGAAACGGAGCTTTTATTGGCTTTTGAATCAAAACCTCTGGTGAAGTTCAACGCTTGACAGCTACCACAGCTGAAGCGTGCAATGGAAATGTTATGTAATTTCATCAATCGCGTAATCAGGCGATATCAATCAATAATGGACAGTGTCCTCTCCAAATTTGATGACTTTGCTTATATATAACTTATGAGGAATTAGTTTAAAGGGAAATGGGGCGTTTAGTATATACCAACATGGCATGCAAATGAAATAGCCTTAGTCATTGTCAAACCATTCATTCTTATCAATAAACATCTGCAAAAGCTTCATCTCAACAAAACATTATGCATGCGTTCAGTAACAGAAGATACCTCTTTTGAATTTTGAAAAGTTTGGGTGAACAAATTATTGCTGAGCAACAAACAACTGAATTTCTATCTGTGAGAAACTTAGTTCTTGAAAAGAAGGCTGCTGTCCTTCTTATCATTGTATGTCCACAAACATCGGTTTTGAAAATGTGTTTGGTTTCCGTGAAACAAACGCCCTATTTCCCGTTAATGCAAACAGCTCATGCTTTTCAACAAAAGAGAAGGGCGTTCAGCTGCTTTCGCAGTGTATCTTGACGGTTCTAGTGTGGTTCTAGCTGTATAGACTAGCCTTTGAGACTTAGGGAACATTAAACTACTAATTACGGTATAAGACTGAAATTTAAAAAAAAAATGTGATTATTAATTTGCGTACCAAGATGATCGTTAGAAATTTCATTGTATTCTGTTTTATCACGTTCCTGGAACACTCCGCTTACGTTTAAATTCCGAGATTGTGAAGGATTGTTTGAGTTAAAGCTGCAGACACAATTTGTTGGAGTCTGATTTCCATTTTATATATGGAACATTTCAGTTCTCTCTCTCTCTCACCGGTGACCGTCAATAAACAAGGAGAATCTTTCCTAAAGTCTTGTCTTCTACTTATTAAGGGTACTTGTATGGTAGTATGGAAGCTTCAAGGGTCATAAAGGTTACAATATCCTTCATATTTGCCTCAAAACGTTTGAAAAATGTCTTAGCAACGAGATAATATGACATTTCATAATACATTGTGCAATATTACATCATATTATATTACAAAAAGTAACGAATTGTTCAGTGGTCACGGTGTTACTTGAGCAATTCCACAATTTCCTAGAAAACGTTGAAATGACAAGTTATAACATCTTATTATTTCGACTATTTTCTGCAAAGTTTTGATTTTTTCATTTCTTTTGTAATGAGCAATTCAACAGTGTTGGTGGAACATGTTGCTTATATCTTGTCAACTCAACAATTTTTGGCAAAATCTTTTATGAAATGTACATTAATTGAAACGCTTTACAAATATACTATCTATATATCATGTGGTTACATTAAAATCTTTTAAAATGTTACTTTAATGTTTTCTTTGTAACATTGTATTGCCAGTTAAGCTTGTTTAGGTTTCTTAGAACACCTCCTTTCCTTTCTGTACTGTATATCTAATTCATTATAAAAAGTCTAAGTTTAAACATGAAATGTACGCGTAATGAGAAGCACGAAATAGATGACACGAAATGACATGTTTTGCTACTTTTTAATCAAACATATTCGAGACAACAGACAGGCATAGCATCACCTCGTGCGCTGTGGTACCTTGAGTGAAGATTATTTTAACTATTTGGAGCTTCAACAAAAGGTTTGGCCATTCAAAAAATTCTCACCAAATGCCGTTGGGTACCTAATGATGAATGCATAACATTATTTTTATTTTTTGGACACGAACAATGTTTTCTGAAATTATAAGATCAAATGATACATATGTTTATTTTCTGTATTAGGGTCATGATTTAATTACTAAATAAACGAGATGCAACAGAGAAGTACAATATAGATGAAACAACAACTTGTATTTCTTGATATATCAGTGATATAAAAGTTTTTAAAAATTGCTGGAAGATGCTTTGAGTAATATAATGTTATTCCTAATCAAATACATTTTTTAAAGACATTATCGAAATGTTTCACTAGGACGATTTTTCTAAAACGTAAAATTTTCCTTCACGGCGTCATGTCAAACGTTAGCCGCAATTTTCAAAACTGATCATTGTCAGTTTTTCGAAACATGATCAAAATATTTGCCCTCAGTTTGAAAATGCTTGGATTTTGTTATAAAAGTCTTTCATTTTGTTGACTAGGCCTAGCTAGAAGCCGAGACAAAGAAAAACCTTTCAATAAAGCAAGGAAGGAATATTTCACGTTTATTAATATCTATCTGTAACATAGGGTCTGCACTAACATTACGAATGGTAGTTACTCAAATTTCTTTGAAAAGTCAGTATCAGTGAAAGGTTAGAAAACCGGAAAAAAACGTGAAAGGTTAACAAAGTGTTACTTCGTTAGACCCAGCATTGGCCCTTCCGTAAAACAATCCCTCTGGGGAGTGTCAACGGTTTAAACTACTAACTACAACAAGCACAACGACAGAACGCAGTATTTGACTTGATGGATTACTGAGTTGAAATAAATCAACAGCTCTGCGGTAAAATCTGTTCCCCAAAAAGAGGTCTCAACCCAGTTTCTGTGTAATTGCCTCGCTATTTTGTGTTGTTGGTTGGTTTCATTTTGGTGGCAGCGCGGTGCACTTGGCAAGTATTTCAACGTTACAGTGTTTTAAATTAACTGCCTCGTGTTTGGAGTAATTTTCCTTGAAATTTGGATGGGTTGAAATTTCCTTTTTGTACATTTCCTGATTTCTTTATTCGAACTCAGTCTCATTCTGCTGAAATCCCTGTACTGTGCACCTTTTATACCTTCCATGCTCCCTTCATTTTTACGATTGACTCCTTGACGTAATTCATACAGATGGACTGAGGAATTGTCTAATTTGGCGTCTTCGTAATATCTAATTTTACAATGTTCATATCTAATGTTTATCTAAGTTTAAATTTTCAATCTTTTAAATCTCAAAGGGTAAATCTAATGCTCTGATACTGGATTAGAAGGATAATAAGCATATAACGAGAAGAAAGAGAATAGCAACAGAGTTAAACAGTCAAAATGTTCAATGCACTGGCCCTGGGGAATAAAGCAGACACGATACCTCGATTAGTTGCTGCAAATGGAAGTCGGATATATATCCACTACGTGATATTATTGCACTGTTAAAGGTTGTGTAACATGCATGCTTCTAGAAAAGATCACCCTTCGTGCAAAAGTTGCATTGAAAGTAAAATTCTTAAAGAAAGTCCGTTGGAATTTTGTTTAGATTTATAACCGGTTTTGAGTTATGACGTTTCAAAATTTAAAAAAAAAAACAATGTCGAAAGGACTGCGATTTCTTGAAAATAACGCTCTCCTTTTCGAAACACACAACAATCAATTTGAACAACAGTAACGCGTGGAGAAAGGCAGGGACCATATCAGAATGAAAGACAGAACACAAGAATAGAAATCACATATGAAATTGTGAATGAAAATGTAGAAAGCTATGGCTCATTGAGTTGATATCAGTAAAGCCTGTGGTGATTTTGAAGGGTACAAACATATCACAACACTTGCAATTAGCTAATTAGTCAAGATTCACATACAATAGTTATGAAAACTGAACATATGTGGCCGTTTCTTGCACTGCATGAGTGCATGAGAATATTGTACTAATATGAAGTGGTCACGAATGTGAAATAAAACCTAAAATAATTCGTTAATTACTCACTCAATAATGTTCCCATAATCTTAGTTTGAAGATTTGCCACAAGTATGTGAAGGAAACTTGACCGGTTTATAAAAATTTAGTGAATTCCTCAAAACAACTTAATGAGCCTCTTTAACATAGGTAGAACGTTCATGACTCACACCAAAGGTGGTTAAATTCCGCAAAAGCAACATGGAAAAACTTTTCACCGCTCAATAGTACTTCCCTTGGTTAAAGGAACTAAAACAAAGTACTTTGTTACTCTTGACAGGGAGTCGCCGGCAAATAAGTTGCTGATATATCTTAAAGGCTATTCAAAGTGATGTTAAGTGATTGTTTCGAGAGGTGACAAAAAAAAAGGTTTTTAACAGTTTTGTAACTAAGACCAAATTCTATTTAGCGACACTGATCTGCCGTGAAACATCTCCTTTTTGCCAATGCGGGGGGTGGGGGGGGGGTGGATGAATGGGAACGGTCAATCCTTTTATCAGTCATGACAAATTGTGACAAATGACTTCTCCAAAGTATTATACAATTTTTATATAGGAGGTCAGCCAATCTCGGCCTTTGCTTTACCCACATTGAATTGAAATAAATTATCCTCACAATACATAACGAAATGCTTTATTTGATAAAAATAATTAGCATCTTCTATAAGCATTCTTCTTTTGCAATACGGCCTTCAAGGGCAGTATCATTGGTCAATTATCATATAACGACCTAGCATACTGAGCTTAAAGGCACCAGTACAAGGACAAAGCACAAGGACAAAATTGCACTATTCGAAATTGTGGCTTTAGTTTTTTTAACACTGCATCAGCTATCACAGTCTCACGAACTTAAAATTATTTCGTTGGAAACCAGGAGGATAAGAGTATGTGCCAAATTAACCTTTTTCTTCTTTTCTAAAGACAATGTGCATACTCCGTCATGGACATAATACGTCTTTCAATTAATGAAATGACAGTCACTTTGAAAAAAAAAAAAAACAATGGGGTTGGCATAAATAGCGACAAATAGAAATTTATATTCATTGCTCGCGTGACTAACGATAAATGGGTTCCGTAGGCAATCTAGGTTCTAGTTATTCCATCCGGGATCCACATGATGTGGGTTGCCCATCTGGGTCACCAAGAAGGTTATTCCCATTCGGTACCCTTATGGGTCCAAGATACTGTGATTGCTTGGATTGGTGTATCACAAAAACATATGTTACTCAAGTTGTCACTTTCTTGGTCGGTATATGGAATTGTTGTATTTGGTAAAAGGAAGCACTGTATTAACAAGTAATCCTACAAACATCTGTCCACATCATTGCGGTGTTAGTGATCCTGAGTTGCTAGGATGAGCTGAATATTCAACACTATTTATACTTTCCATTGGCTTGTTCCAAGAAGGACACGGTTGATTTTGCCAGTCACTACATTATCGTATGTTACACTTTTTTTCATATAAATGTTGCAAGAACTTTAGATCATATAAGACAGAATTAACAACCTGAAATTTATTTATTTTCCCAAATTGACTGAATGGTGCAATTAAATCCTTACCAAACTTTTTGGACATCAAAGTTCAATGAGGTTTAATTTTTCAAACGCATGCTATCTCTGTGAGTAGGAGTTCGGTACAAATTTTGGGTAATAGTCAGCAAATCAAAAGGTCAACCAACTGTAGGGATAGGAATTGGGACTTCTCTCATTGCAGCAACGAAATCGGGATTATTGTGAAGTATAGTATGATGTATTACCACACAGCACATTTACACACCAAAAAAAAAAAAAACACTCTACTCAAGCCTACTCTTCTTGATCGGTATTGTCATTTGTAAAATGTTGATAAAACAAATCAATGTATTAACAAACAGCTTAAAACTTATCATCATTACGGTGTCAGTGATCAGTTGTTTTGACTAACTGAATGTTCATTTGTAGTATACTTCCATTGGCTTTTTCAAAGAAGCACACTCTTGATTTGAATGAAACTGTCACCAATGTGCATTGCATTATTGTATTTTAAATTTTCAAGGTTATATTCGAAGAATTTAAAATCATACATTTAGCAGAATGTAACACGAACCAGGCCTATTCTCCCACGTTGCCTGAATGGTGTAATGTAAAGACTTACTTAACTTTTGGAAATAAAATGTCAATGCTTTCGTTCTGTACCTACACACGCAATCACTTTAAGAGTATTGTGTAGCATATCGTCACAAAAAGGCAGATAAAGACGAAGTGAGAACATTTCTGCAATGTTTCATAGAAAATTTATTATTTACAGGAAATTATTGTTACACTATCTTCTGTAGACGTTTCAAAAAATATCCAGTACATATTAGATAAAATATCATTAGAATTACATAACTTAAAATGTTTGACCCCCCACAACAAACGGTATTTTTCCAAACTACGAGTCACACGGTGTCTGTCTCAAAGACTTTGCTATTTGTGGCCACCTATATGGAAAACCAACTGAGAAAGAATCATTTTGCTTAATTAAAGATTACAGACCAAGTGATATGCTTCTAGAAAAGAGGTCTATTCACAATTTGCGAAGCAAAATCTTGGGAGACAAGGCTATCGAATTTCGTAATCACATCCATCGCCGTTTTAATGATATGACTTTTCAAAGTTTGATGGAAATGCGACACCGATTTTGTCTCTTCGCCATCTGGCTTACTTATTGGTAAGTGACATCAGTAATTTTACAGAAGATTAATTCAGATTAATTTTCATGTCACATGTAGCCTACTTTCATAGAAGCAAAACATGTTTAATGGTTACAATGAAACACTAATGAACAAGCAAATTACTGGTAGGTATAGAAACAAAAGAATTTTCATCCATGCACAGCTTATGGACAACAACTTATTCTCAAGTGTAGGCTACACGTAGCTCACAATTTTGTGCACGTAATTTCAATGACTTTCTTTGCGAGTAATTTTTGACTGGATATCGAACTGATAATATTACAGTAACATGCCAAAATATATAACTCTAGATTAAGAATAATACAAGTTACCACAATCAACGTATGTTCGTATGTATAACACATGTTATTCTAGGACACACTATGTAAATGTTATCATGAAAATTAAAAGGATGACCCAAGCAACAACAATTGGGATAAAACAGATACGGTAACACATCAACCCGCATTCCTTAGCAGAAATTGAAGCAGTGTAACAACTCACCGTAGTGATCGAAAAAAATAGCCGATCTGCAATTGCGGGTTTCAAAAGATGGGTGAGCATTGCTCCAAATGCGTAGGTCTTTTACACTAAATGCACAGCCAATTTTCTTCAGCAGTCCACACTCCACAAGAGCCTTTTGAGTTAAACCATTGCTAACGACAATATCAAAGGAACGACGCAGCTTAACTTTGGCATCACTCAACAATTTCTGAGAACCTGCTCGGGAAATGTCACAAACCTGTTCATCAAAAGTAAGAACGGCGAAGGAATTTGATTTGTGTACAAGTTTATTTCGCTTGGGTTTGGGTACATGTGTGAACTGAAATAGGGGGATATAGCCGAGACTTGTGTCACGAACGATGTCACAAAAACATTGGTGTAAATTGGTACGCACGATTTCATCTTTAAAACCATGTTCCATGAGGAGACCTTGAACCAATCCAAGACAACTGGGAAAACAAAATGAGGACGGAAAATAGATTGCAGGAGCTGATAAAAGCTGACGAAAGTATACCTCAACATCTAAATGACCAACAACAGACGACTGTAAAGAAACTGATTCTTCAGATGTTGTAGCAGTAACATCTCTTACATGGATGAAGGTTTTATTAGTTTTACAAAGCCAACGGAAATAATCAACCCGTAAAATAGCTAGCAGTAAAAATGAAGCCGCTAAAAAATCGAACTCTTTGGACGCTAACAGATATTTAATATTCAAGCTCATAAATCTCACTGCTTCCAAGTGCAGTCTTCGTGCAGAAGACAAACCGCGAGAGGGTAGAAGAGACAAATGATTGACCTTAACTCTAAATTAGTCACCACCTGGCAATGCCTCGACACGATCGACATTAAACACTAATCTATTAAACTTTTTCAAACAATCACTGTTAGAAAATCCCACGCAAAGATTGTGTAAGGCCTTCACATTCGTCACTCTGTTTAAGTTACCATGCATTAAAAGTAAAATAGCTGATTGACAAGCAGAAACAGTGGAAACATCGCTAGGGCTGGCAAAATAATTCTTCTTAAAACAATCATCAATTCTCCGGTAAATTGGAGCGTAAAGTGATGTTAGCAATTTAATTAAATATTTAGTGAAATGATTGGCAGGAATGACTACAAAAGGGCCTATTAAGGTACTATCGGCACATCCCATGACAGATTGGTACATAGCTACAAAATATGACTGAAAAACATCTTCTGATAAGTCTTGAGGTGAAAAAGAAACAACAAGTTCTAATCGGGCCGGAAAGCCGGAGGAAAAATTTCTAACACATTTCATTAAGTGAAAAATGTCATGATGTGCTAAAACTCTGTCCAATGTTGCGCGTCTCTTGCAGAAATGAGAAAACGCCAGCTGTGGCTCCGCCATCAGGATTGGAGATATGTCTTCTTCGAAAAGTCCTCTGCCTGTATATCCACGGGCACAGGCGTTGTAGAGCTTTACATAGTTTATATTGTCAACATCGAAACCGTGGTTTCTTAACTCTGTTATGTAGGGAGATCCTCGTTGAACCAAGGGAGTTGACAAGGAGGCAGAAGACATGTGACCAAACCCCCAGAGAGGGTAGAACGCCGAATCGCGAGGCAACACGGAATTTAAAAAGTTATGGTTCCATGCAACAACATATCCACGTTGTGCACATTCCATGCCTAGATGGAAAATACCCTTGGCCAACGACTCTCTACGATTCAGAATTTGGATATACCTATTTAAAACGTCCCCTAATGTGTCCGTCTTCACCTGCACGTGATCTCCATGAACAGATCCTATAAAATGCAGTTTTAGTAAACTAAGAGCAGGGTCTGCCAATCTGTACTCTTGATAGTTCTCCTCAAAAGACCTGCAAAAACTCCCCCCAATCATTTCTGACAAATAAACAAAGACAACAGAGAGAAACAAAGGAAAAGTAAACATCACACTGGACATCACGGATGGCACGGGAGTTGATAAAGATCCCATAAACATCATATTCAGTGAAAGATACGGAAGATCGCGACCACAGCCAGAGAAGGAGAAGCGTGCCCCATCTATACCCCGCCTTTCCCACTCTCATGTACAAAATCTCATACAGTAACCCAAACATCGATCAACAATTACAACAAATATAATACATGCAACAATATACATAAAATCTAAACAAATCTACAATACATCTGCTCATTATTTGTGTAGGCATCTTACCGTGACAAGAAGTAACTTCAGTTTGATCAGGAAAAAGTTTGTTACAGCCTAATCTACGAATAGGCTTATAATCCGAAGCATAGAAATATTTTAGCGTAATGTTTATGATGTATTACCGACACTTTTTAACATGAAATCTTACCAGTCTCTGAAGAGAAAATACAGTCTATATAAATGTTTAATTTTGATATATTTCAGAAATTTCCATTTTCTTGAGAATAAAGTCAAATGGTTGCTTAAAGGTGAGTGCACTATTACAAATATTTCTAACATAATTCATAACATACATTAAGCGAAGTTAACAAATAGCAAATTCCGAATACACTAAACGATACCTATCGTAAGCTATACTAAAAATTCTTTCAACACCCCGACTATCCTGTATCCTAACCATAACCTTTTGCAATCCTAACCCATACGGCATACAAACGCATGAAATTAAAACTAGAAATAAGTCGGACAAATTCTTTGGAAGATATTTTGCCAAGCCTTTATCAATTTGATAATGGAACCACTGACGATGGCAAAGTCAGAATATCTAATTAATCCATTATTAAACGTACCCTATCTTAGCATACAGTATGCTAACCCCTTGTAATCTATAACATGGTCACCGATAGGCAATGTCACGCCTTTGTAAAAGCCTTTAGCCTTCCACTCACAGTGGAACTTCTTCCGAAAACGAACTGCTCGAGATAATGGTTTAAAACACGATATCGAACCTTCTGTGCTGAGAAATGTTACTCCATCAATATCCTTAGACACATTAAAATCATCGTTCAAGTCAAAACTATCTTCAATTAAACGACATTCCCGAAACAAAATATTGTGAGGATTGTTTCTCAAACTAAATTCATTGAACGAACAAAATTCCATCTCAATGTCGAAGAAGTGGGTACTAAAAGAAATAAATAAAATTGATTGAATTTCCACAAATCAAAACGATGTCAGTCATAGCCAAAGCAGAAAGTGTCAATGCAAACACGTACAATGTATCAAACAATATACATCAATCAGACCAGCAAATACAACTGTCTATAGGACTATACCAACAACACGAAAAATAGAGGGCGCCAAAACATAACCAAAAGTGACGCGTGACGCAGCTTATTTCCTATTATACCTAACCCCTACCCAAACTTCTGATTCCAACCCCGTATCCCCTCACTTCAACTTGGGGGATGATCTGGACAAAATATCAGCAAAAGAGTGGAAAATATATCAAGTTCGATTGACTGTCTGATACGGAAACATATATCCACATACAATTCTTAGTCATCAGCGATTTGGCCGATAGCTGTGGAAAACATCAGGCAAAGGGGTTTAAAAAATGCCAAATTTAGCCAGACATCGGTTAATGTCATGTGGCAATCCTCACCTAAAGTGAATCAATTGGATCTAATTATATGGAGCGAATTCAATGAAATTTCTGCGTTATTTCACTGTAATAGTACCAGCGTAGCTTATCACGTTCCAGTATCTCAGGCGCCTGAGTCAGTCGTGCGGAAAATATTTGCAGTTGCAGGAGCATGTGATTCATGACGATCGTATTCACGCACAGAAAAATGTGCCCATTGACTCGTTTATAGCTTCTTTTCCAACAAAAACGTGCCGGTTCCAAAAAAAAAAAAAAAAAAAAAAAAAAACACCTCTTCTAAGTTCTGTACATCAGTGCACTGCAGCCTGGTATACACTGTTAATAATGTTACAGACATGTTGTACATATATAGAAATTTTTTACAGTGTACTCTAAGCTAGTCACTGAGTGAAGTAATTTGTACTTTCCTCTGTCGACATAAATTTGTTTCCACACGTGAAAACAAAAATTTCAAGAAAAAAGGACCATAGGCTTACTGGGGGGGGGGGGGCAAATGAGCTAAGTAGAGGGGCCGAGTATGGGACTGGGGGGCCCCAGTATGTATGTTAAGGAAGGCCTTGCTACTGTGTATGCTTGTTTACGTAGTATTATCCTGGAACTAGAACCGCATCTCCCTAGTATTCGAGGGCAGCTATCCTCTTGCGAATAAATATTGAACCAAAGGGCACTGTTATTTATAGGTTCGCCAGAGGGTCTAGTTTATCTGTTCCCGAATTATACATTTCGCGAACAGCGCCATCGAACAGTCTGTGATTGTCCAAGGTTGAAAAGATGCTGCTTAGCACATCCTGTGAGCATTGTACAATCGATACAATAGGCTAGAAGATCATAGTCTGGTGTCGTGTATCCTTTTCGCGCAATTGCTTGGCCTCTGCATGAGACTGATTAGGGAACAGTGTGCTGTAAATTATAGAGATTGCATTTCCAACTAAGTGACTAACAACAAGTAACATTCACAATGAGTTATCAGCTTTACAGAAATACAACCTTGGGGAACAGCCTTCAGGAGAGTCTCGATGAATTTATTCAGGTCAGGTGTTTTTTGGGGGTTTTTTTATGTAGGCTACTGTATGTCTTATGCACGGCTTAATTAAGTACAATAGGCTAGTGGGTAACCTAGCTAGTAATTGATACAGCCTACCCTACAGACATACGGCAGATCAAGGTAACCTAACACTAAATTTGGCGAAGGGATAAGTTATCCTAGTAGGTATTGACTGCAAGATCCGGTCAAAACGTAGTTTAGCAGACTTGGTGGAATGAACACTTAAGAGTAACTACAGAATACCCCGCCACTTGGAAACACTTCATCATTCATGTATGTGTGGATGCCGTCATGTGACCTTACTCAAGTTCCTGCACTGCAGGTTGTTAGGGTGCTAAAGGACAGTTTTAACGTTGAAAAGTGCTAGATAGTCCATGACAGGGTTTACGTCAGAATTTCAAATTAGGGAGTCCACAGATATGTGATATAGGTTTCTGTTCATTCCCCCACAGCTCATTCCTATTCATTTCATAACACTTGTGGGAGCAGTCCAGATTGGAAAGTTTGCAATATGCATGGGGGATTTTAATAAAGATCAAGAGAATTGCACGGCCAGTACTATCTATGCGGAGCACCACCATCGGTTGGCGTGGAGCGTACTGAGAAAATTTTGGCCAAAACTACCCTCCTAGATGGCCAGAAAATGCCTTGCCAGAAAATGCCTTTCCAGGCATTGTGCTTACCTTTCCACCCTCGGACGTTGCAAGTGTTTAAGCCACCAACTTCCGATGATGCATGCGATATATGCCAGTATGTTCTGTACATGTGTACTACGCAGTCAGCCTACGTACGTCGTAGGTCGCCTCACTACTGCCTGTCACTTTGACAAAATGCGCGAGAAAGTATGGTACTCTACATAAATTTGAGACCCGGCCTAAGTTTGTAGTTAAAGTGTTTGTAGCTCACACTAGTAGAGCATTGTTTGTAATCAGAGCTAAGCAATACCTCAGAAAGCAATGATGTGTAGGATATTTTAAATCCGTTACTTTCGTGCATGGATAGCCTGGCACCAAGGCAGGGCAACTGCTTGATACGCAACAACCTTGTGCGGCCGGAGCAAACAGAGTCGGCTATCCGGTCTGGGGAAGCCAACTACTGATGCATTTTTGTGCACTACGCTCTTGCCTTTTACGCTGTTACAATAAGAAACAGTACATACAGCTACTGTAAATGTGGGTTTCACAAACAGTGGCACAGCAAATACAATACAATCTGCAGGGGATCCAGAATACATGGAGTTAAGACTTTTCTGAGATTTGGTTCTAAGATTTTCGGGTGAGGTAGGCCTAACTTTTGTGGGTTTAAATTGCGAATGTGTTATCAAACTTGCATTGCCTGTCTGCAGTTGTCAGTTGTCAAATTGCGCGGCTAGACACGCGAGACTCATATTTTTTGTGGTGGTTATATATATATATATATAAAACAACATCAAAAGAATCCTCACCAGCCAAACTGACCATAAACCAGACACCTGCAACTGCCGTGATAAGTCCAAATGTCCTCTAGAGGGTGCGTGCCTAACATCATGCATTGTTTACTGTGCAAAGGTCACCACAGACAACCCCAACAACACTACGATGAGGTACATAGGCATGACAGGAGAAGAATTTAAAACCCAGTTTAACAATCACAAAAAATCATTCGAAAATGAATTGTACAAGAAAGAAACAATTATCTTAACACGTTTCAATTAGTTAATTCTGCCATATGATTTCAAATTCTTCTAACATAGCGACAAAAAAGTGTAGAATACGATATTGAAGTGGTTGACAGTTTTCATTCGTATGTTGTATGAGAAATGAATTGAATTGAATTGAAAAAATCAACGGTGTGCTTCTTTGAACAAGCCAGTGGGAAGTATACTAGTATTGAATATTCAGATAGTCAAAACAACTCAGGATCACTGATGCGGCAATGTTGTGTTCAGGTTATTTGTAATAGGCCTATAGTGCTTCTTTTCACCCAAATGCAACAATTCCCGATACCGACCAATGAGCAACGACTTGAGTATATGTTTTTGATACACTAGTGAGACTTGTACTGTTGCATATTCATTATCTAGGCACTTACAGTAAGGACCGATAATTTTCAAATATGATTTCTGTTTTTTACAGTTTTTATACCAATCCTGTTGCTTTTCGAAGTAGTTACTGTTATTTGCCTTCATTGAAAGACATAGTCCGTTCATGTACAACCTCCAGTGTTCATTGAAAAATAAAGAAAAAGTTAAGATCAAACATAATCTTATCTTTTTGGTCTTTCAGTACACACGCAATCACTTTAAGAACCATTCAACTCCCGGTTAGTTGCCTGACGATTGTGTAAACGTGTGAAACTCAGAGTAGCAACAATCCATCTTAGTGCTGATATCTATATTTATCATTCTTGTTCACAGGCACGGCTCATTAGTCCTCAGCTGGCTCTCACAGTTTTACTTAAATTTGATAGAGCCATTAACGATGCTCTCAGCAACAAGACAAGAAATAAGCTGAATTTCAAGGTAAGGGCAGTTCCAAGTAGCGTTTGATCAATCATCTGCTAAATAGTTGGCATTGGACCGATTATTGGACAGTTGGTAAGTAATTGGCATCAGTAAAATTCAGACTGCTACCGATTACAGTACACATATCTGATTATTACTGTTTCCAAAATCCTGCTATGTCTATGCAATCTTTACTAAAATTGCTTACTGTAAATCCGATCCGTCTTCTCTACACACCATAAGTCAGGCAGAATGAAATGAGAAAATGGGTTCCTGTTTAGTTTCACTTTCTGGAGGATTCAAAGCATGTTCGTTTCTTCATATGTAAAAAGTATGTACCGTTCTCAAAAGGGTCATACAAAGTTCAGTTTTCCGGTGTTTACTAGAGGTTATTAACCTTTTCTTTATTACCCTCAGACAGTCAGATTAGACCAGGCAATTCATTAAAAATCGAAAACTAAGACCCTGTTCGTAGAAAGATTTTGCAATACTTAGCTGTTTGGTAGATAATGGTTAGGGACCATATACATATGTCTCATAGACAATCGTTGGCTCTATGGTTGGTCAACTGTAGTGTCCAGTCGTAGAAATAAGTACACAGAAACAAAGGGTAATCTTTACTACGTATATTTTCTACTCTGCTACATGGTATTCAATTGAAGGTGCAATTCAGACTGATCCTTACATAATTAAAGAAGTTTACTATAAACAGCACGTAAGCAATGGCTGGTATTGTCCTTGTACCACCCAGTGAGTGATACTCATGAGATGTGGAGGGGAAGGTGACACATGATTCCCAGAGTGCTATTTAATGTCACAAGCCAGTGTAACTAATTTGTTACTGAAGGCCACCACATCAACGTTGTCACGTACAGTAGACCTCATGACCGTCTACTCCGGGAAACCACAAGGCGAAGCATTAACCATAGGCCTCGGACTGGCAAGTCTCTCGTCGAACGGACAACATCGTTCTCCCTGTTCATTATGTAGGCCTGTGTCACAGTTTATACTCTCCGTTCTTAGTTTTTCTTGTCAACTAATTCACATTTATTTTAGTATGCCAGTCAAATCATCAAATAAATGGAACTCTGATTGTAAAAAATCAAGATCTTACTCTCAGAATCTCCTGTTCTAATGTCTCTCTCTCACTCTGTGTTGTCAAAAACCTAAAATGTCCATCGCTGGGGCAGTCATAACAAGACTGTGAAAACCCCTGATACTCCCATACACGACATTAGGTTGCATTTTATTTCATACCCGAAGTTCCCTACGAAGATATAAACAAAGATTTTTCAACTCTTCTTTTGTGGTCATGATAGAAAATGTGTCTAAATGCATTTGCTTTTCTATGCACTGTTTATACCTTTGTCGGGACCTTCAGGTGTGAGATAAAATGCAACCTAAGTAACAATGATGCAAATATGTACAGGTACATGAATTTCTTGTGCTTTCGTAGACTTGTGTTGTCTCATGTTCAGACTCGCAGGCAGCCTATGTGTAGATAAGGATTCACATGACATAGCCCAGTAGTTAATAAGATACATAAAACAAGGAATCAGGGGTAAAAAAGTTTGATGTACGTCATTTCCATTCCACAATAATTAATACTGTATTGAGTCGTCAGTACCACTAAGTATGTTCATGAATCATGACACTGGCATTCCCACGTAAGTTTGCAATGCATAGCAGCATGTAGTTTTGTATACAGTAGGCCTAAGTCATATTTTTAACAATAGTTTAATAAGTAGCCTTTACTTTTTAACGAATGAACACGCTTTGAAAATCCTCTGTAAAGTGAAAGTAAATGAAAACACTCTTTTCTCATTTTATTTTACATGCTTAATGGGGTGTAGAGAAAATGGATTTTGTTAGTAAAGATTGTGGGATTTTGAAAGTGGGAATACATGTAATCGGTAAGGGTCTGAATTTTACCGATGCTGTTTAGTTACCAGTAATCCAATAATCGGCCAAATGCCAATTACCTAACAGATGATCAGTCGAACACTAATCAGAAGGCTTGTATCAAAGACTGAATGGTTGTATCTCAAAGATTTTATCACTGTAGTTATCAATAAACTAATACTGCAACATAACAACTACACTATGGTTTTTGTGAAGATTAAAAAAAAATGACTATGATCTTATATGCCCACTACAGTATGACATGTAAGTCATGAAACACAATCATTACAGTGGGACATAAAATGGAACAAGTATGTACCCTCTAGACCCTTTGAACTTGAAACAACAGCCATCTTTTGGACACTGATGTGGCATCCTGAACTGTCTTACCTGTAATATGACAAACTTTCAAGTTATAATTGATCTAAATTCGGGGTCAACAGGGGTCAAATTGTGGAAACATTTTAAATATGATATCTCAAGAAGGGAAACTTGAAAAGATCTCATATTTGGTATGTGGGTGTACCACATTGAGTAGAAGTAACCTGTAGTTTTTGGTGGCAGGGAAAATTCATTTGGGGTCATCAGGGGTCAAATTGTGTAAACCTTGTAAACATGATATTTCAAGAAGAGAAGTTTCAACAGATCTCATGTGGTATGTAGGTGTAGCACATTGAAGAGAAGGACCCAATTGTTTTTGGTTGAGGTTAAAGGTAATTTGGGGTCAGCAGGTGTCAAATGGTGAAAACCCTGTAAACATGATATTTTAAGAAGGGAAATTTGGACAGATGTCATATTTAGTATGTAGGTGCACCACATTAAGCAGAAGGACCCTGTTGTTTTTGGTGCAGGTCAGAGGTCATTTTGGGTCAGCAAGTGTCAATTTGTAAAAACCTTGCAAACATGATATCTCAAGGAAAGTTTGGACAGATCTCATATGTAGTATGTAGGTGTCCCACATTGAGTAGAAGGACCACATTGTTTTTGGTGGAGGTCAAAAGTCATTGGGGTCAACACCGGTCAAATTGTGTAAACCTTGTAAACACGATGTTTCCAGAACAGAAGTTTGCACATGGCTCATATTTGTTTGTTTGTATCCTAATTACAAAATTCACCCCCCAAATTTTGTGTATTTCCATACCATGGTACATATAGGATGGTTGACATGTTGGTATGGACATCCACCAAGACGATAATGCACACCATGGAAGTATCGTCATATACTCACTAGCACTCTGGTGTGGCTAAACATGCTAGTTAACCTCCTGATTGACTCCTCTGTTACCCTAGTCTATTCTTTTGGTGGAGTGGTGGAAGTCAAAGATCATTAGGTGTCAACATGTCTTCACCTTATGCAATATACTAGATTCAAAGTGTTCATAATTGAGTCATCGAAACCGCAACTCCTTTTGGCTTTCTGAAAAAGATGCTTAAACTAAATTGGAAACTGAAAGGTGCTCCTCCAAAACAACTCTGTCACTCCATTTTGACATTAACAATTTGACAAATTGGAGGATTTACTCTTCTGGTGAAGCCCTCACCAAATGCAGCATATTAATTTCGACAGTTCAGTCGCAAAACCACAATTCATTTTTGTATCCTGATTAGAATTGCTCATTGCTGTCTGTTTAATGGAATGAATAGTTACAATGAAATAATGGAGTGAATAATTTTATGTACCTTTGGTTAAGCACTGTGTACATTAAATAGTCTTTTCTTGCATAGTTTTTGGATTTTTTCTATTTCTCCAGGGCCACCTCAACACATACAGATTCTGTGATAATGTGTGGACATTCATACTAAATGACGTTGAATTTGCACATGGAGAGCTTGCTGACAAAGTGAAAGTTGTTGCAGTGGATGGTAGAAGTTCCTCTGTTCCAAATACTACCCAGGACTGATTTGTTATCCTTGTGGAGATACTGCACTTGCCTGCGGAAAACACATTGGAGAGCTCAGAAATATTCTTACTTTTTTAGCAACAATTTTGCTTTCCATTTGCTTATACAGAGCAGATTTTACAATAAGAAGTTAATTGTACATTGAATAAGGACCTGCCATGTTCTTTTTCACTTTGCATTAGCTTTAGACATGAAGATCAAAAGTGCAGTTCCTACCTGGTGTTAAATGCTGCACTAGGCAGTCTTCTGCAAATGAGCTATCAACATCTTCCTGCACATTTATGAGTAGCAACTGACTAGCCAGCACAACTTGCAGTTGGCCTCAGACTGATTATCGCATAATGTAAAGAACTTATTGTGCTAGAGTTCTTAGCATATGTAAAACAATTTCTACTTAGCTCTGATAATCATGATTTGTAACTTAAGATGTAACTGCACAGTGCAAGGTACATGGTAAATAAATTATATCTAAGAGATGTTTCCTTTCCTTGCTTTTTATCAAAATTTTGTAAGTTCATGTATTCCGGGGTGGACTTTGAAAGCCTTTTCAGAGTATTAGGCATGACAAGCAACTGAACTAGAATTGACAAGCTCAGACTCATCAGCTGTAAAGCTTGATGCTGTCGTCCCTTCAAGGTATGCAAATTATTGATAGTCTGTGAATTGACAGTTGGTTAGGATAAGATCCTTGACATAGTGTGTGTATTGTATGCTACATCATGAAAAGTTCACATGATTGTTGTTGCCAAATGATTGGCTTCATGCAGCACTAAATAATTGAAGCTTCTAGTTGAAGGGTATTATTTGGGAAGGGAGACCTCACTTAATTCACTATTGGGTAGGAACAAGTGAAAGTTACTTCACCTAGGGTGTAACAGAGGGAGTAAGTAAAAAAACTGATTTTGTTCATTTTGACATTGTTTTCTTATGTTTCATACATAGGTTATGAAATATAACAATTGTGTTTTAGAACATTGTCCTACTTCCCTATCTTCAAGATAAAAAAAAATAGGCAACCCACAGTCTATCAAATCACATTCCTATTGTTTTCCATGGTCATTCCATAGCCATCATTTCAGGTGCTCCCAAAGTGCACTGACTTGTATGTGATTCATTGCACATATGTGTCTAGAAGTCACAAGTGCATCAACAGTATTCTCAGAATTGAGTGAATGTCAACGTACAGTATTTCTCAGGTCTGCATGCACTGTCACTCCTGTGCATTTTGTTTTACCCTGAAAAGCATGTTGTGCATGATTTAAATTTTCTCCACAATACTTAAACATCTCCTTGCCCACTGTCTAGTGTGTATAACTAAAAATTTAGTGACTGAAGGTACAGTACTACTTACACATGGAAAATGACATTGCTACCAGACATAATCACTCAGCCCAAAACATGGCTGCCTAGATTGAAAGAGGCCTACTGTATCACATGATGAAAAAGCAAAGATGTAAAAAAAGTCTTGTTGATACCATGTACGACCAGCGCCTATCACACTGTATTATGTGCCTTAATTCAGTACATCTCATGCTTGTGCACCTATACCAAGTTTGAACTTTGCCAGTCTTGCTGTCTATAGCAATATCATAACACTGCTTCAGAGCATTTTGGTGATTTGACCTCATGACCTTTGATCTTGTGACATCAGGAATATTTTAAAAAAAAAAAAATCTTGCATTGTCCTCATTATGTACATGGTAGTTTTTTAACTCTTGTACATTCACACATAGAGGTAATGCTAAAAATGTTTTTCTTCTCATGACTGAACTACAGTACATATAGGTCACCTAACCACCACCTTTGAACTTTATCAGTCTTACTGCCTAGGAGGGTTATGAAACTTTTTCAGAGCATATTTGCAGATATGTGTGAAATAACATAGTACTCTACTGTAAGGCCTAAGATTTTTAAATAATTTTTGATCCAGTGTTTACAAATGTTTAATGAGTTGTCATTGTGTATTGCTAGGCTTACAATGGGTCATATATCAAAAGTTTGTACATTTCACTTAAGAAATAGTTCAGAAGTACAGTATATAACCATATATAACAGTGTTACGAGGAACATGCAAACTCACTAGGCCAACCCATATGGCTCCAAAATATTAGAACACCCACTTTTCTCATTTGGACACACACAACTAAGATTTTTGCCTCAAAGAAGTGGATTCCACCTTGTCTCAAAAAGTTTAAGCAGTTGCTTGTATTATCCCCATTGCATAGGCCATGTGCCGGCCATTGATTGTGGTCAGTAGTCCTACTGCACTTAGATACTTATGAAACCATTGATATGACTCATGGTCAAATCATTTTGTTTTAAGTTAATGTTGTTTTATTTTGTTCAGTTGCAATCATACTGCTTATCTATGGCCTGATTGATTATCATCTCTTACAAGATAAAGATAGTTGAAAAGCATCACGAATTTAGAAAATAAACATAAAACAGGAATAACATTTATTGCATGCTTCAAAACTCATTTAAATTTATTTGACCCCCTTCTCTTTATTTTTGACTCTTGTAAAGGTCAGTGACTCCTGACAAAAAGGGATAAGTGAAAACCATGCCACCTACCAAGTTTTAGGTGCATCCAACTTACTGTCAAGGAGGGGGAAATGAGACATTTGTACATGTACACACACCAGTGGCACATCCAGGGGGTTTGTGGGCTTAACCCGCCCTCCTTGAATTTGACTTTGAGTTGTATTTTTTTAAATAGCCTTACTGTCCAGGTTATGTAATTGGACTGTAATAGGCTATCCCCTTTGAAGTCCTAATTAATTAAATGTGAAGAATTAGTACCAATTACTGAGGTTCAAAATTTTGGATCACATAAAACTGGTGGCCAATTTGCATTTACAGACACTATATCTCAGCACAGTAGAGTGGAGGCGTCAAATTGCATGTGTATGTACATACTGCACCAGCTGCTTGTATTGTGTGCGAAAAATGTGTGCGTGCTTCCACAGCCACGCTGTAGTCTACAGAGAGAAGAATTTTGCAGTGAAAACTGAGCCAATCACTGGCTTTGTTGTTCTGCAGATGGTGGCAATCTGTTTAGATAGTCTTCCCACAACTGCCTCACACCCGCCCGCTTTCTCTTCCTGTGATGATCCAGGAGGAGGTTATAGCTAGTTGAGGTTTCTGATTTTTTTTTCTAAATTTTTTTTTCTTTCTATTTTCTTTATTACCTGCTTGAATCATTTATCCCCTTCGGACTCGGAATAAAATATGGATAATTGCATTTTCCTGGATTTGTGGTTGGTAAACATTTTACTTCAGAAAAAGAGAGGTCTTTAAGCATGTTAACTGCTAGGTACATGCAACTCAAGTCCCGACTGGAAAGTGCGGTTTCTCACCATCAGAGGGTTTGAAAAGCCAGCAGTTTCGTATGCCCTCTACGCGAACTAATGGTGGTGTTTCGTTAAAAGTCTTCCCGCAACTGCCCCACACCTGCCCTCTTTCTTTTACTTCCTGTTTCGGATCTGAGGGGAGGTTAAGTCCACTTCAGTTTTTCTGATTTTTTTTATTTCTTGCCGAAGGCAGGCAAGCAATGTATGAGGTCATGATGGCCTGGGTGTGTGTGTCATGTGTGTATGTGTGACGCCTTGCTTGTAAACATGTCTCAAGAAGGGTAACCTTGACTAATCTCATACTTGGTGTGGCTAGGTCATATTAAGTAGATGATCCCTGCTATTTTTCGTAGTGGTCAAAGGTTGTTTGAGGTCATTAGAGGTCAAAATGTGAAAACCTTGTAAACACAATATCTCAAGAAGGGTTGTTGAGACAAATGTCATACGTAGTGCGTAAGTTGGTCATGGTAAGTGGATGATCCCTATTGTTTTTGGGGAAGGTCATCTGAGAAACCTTTGAAACACTGTATCTCAAGAAGCATAATCTTGAGTACTTGCATACATAGTTTGTGTGTTGGTCATAATGAATTTATGAGTCCTTTTGTTTTGGTGAAGGTCAAAGGTCAGCAGAGGTCAGCAGAGGTCAAACTGTGAAAAAAATTTCAATCCGGCATATCAAGAAGCGTATCTTGACTAATTTCATACTTGGTTTGTTGGTTGGTCATCGTGAGTAGATGATTCCCATTGATTTTGGTAGAAGTAAAATTTCATTTGAGGTCACCAGGGGTCAAAGTGTGAAAACATAAAACTGCTAAGTACACACAGTGGTCAAAAGAGCTTAGTGTTGGCGTGCTTAGAGCTTAGTGTAGACATGTTTTCTCTAGAATGATAAGGTGTTTGAATTTCAAAATTGGTACAGTATGTACATCTTGTACTGTGTTCTTCATGAATATTGTCAAGGAATCACAAAGTTCTTTGACTTTCTTGTTCTTAATTAAAGCTGACTGTTTCCCGGTCATTATGAGCCATTTTTAGAAAATGCTTATCCCTCAATGTGAAGGCTATAATTTGAAATGCTCATTAAATAGTTTTGTCATGATGATTGCAAATTTAAGAAAATAGCTGTCATTCAGTCTCTTTTTTTTTTTCGTAGTTGGTGGGGAAAGTGACCAGTGGATGCGGTAGCTTAAACTGTCATACACGAAGTAATAAGAAATTTGACCAGTTTTTACACACTCAGCAGGAGTAACTGGACATCAATATAGGAGATTCACACAAGAGCGCGGAGAATTTCGTAGCTTCAGGTTGAGAATGCCCAGTGGCAGCGCCAGAATGTCAGACTTGGGGGGGGGGGCAAACTGAGGGCAGGGAAAAATGTTGGGGGGCAAAGATTTTCGCGCGCAGCGTGAAACCGAACACGTAGCGCAAGGCCTTGCGGGTGGGCCCAGGGGGGGCGCGCCTTAGGGCCCCTGGTGGGGGTCCAGGGGCGAAACCCCTGGAAGCTCTGAGGTTTTAGCATATCTCTGGGTGGAAAATTAAGTCCCAAGAGAGGTATATTATTTATTTTTATATTATTTATTTTTTCGGTTGACCGTACTCCAAGGTTACCAAATTTTTTCTTTGGGAGTACCACCGAGAACACACACACACATAGGCCACATACACTTCCATTCCATTCCTATATTTAGGAAAACAACGACATTCCTATATTTAGGAAAACAACCACCTACCCGCCCTTCCCTTATGCTGGGCGCTAAACATTCCAGAGAAAATTGGTCTGACCAGGCTGACCTACTGATGGAGTGGCTACGGGCATGATATGAAAACTGGCAGCCTATGTAACATACATTAGGATTTATCAATCATGGTTCCCCGGAAGCTGTTCTTATTCAGTCCAGTGCCAATACATAGTTTTGTGATTAAATTAATTTTGGATGAGTACAAGATCTGATTGGGAAGGGTGAGAGCAACTGGGGGGGGGGGCAACTGGGGGCAAGGAAACAATCTGGAGGGGCAAATGCCCCCTCATGCAACCCCCCTCCTACGTAGCGCCGCCACTGGGAATGCCAAACAATCCGAGAATTGAGGTTCTGTATTATACAATTATATTGTTTGGTTATGAATTTGCAACTTGGACCACTGTGCATTAGATGAGACTGATTTGTTTTAGTGCTTTCAGTCACTCTTATTTCAAAGTCGTAATAGTGTGGCGCCTGTGGTATTGACACCCATGCCTTTAGATCTGGAAATCTGACAGTGGAAAACAAACTTTCAGTGTTACTAATTTGTTTCCTTGAGGGTCTCCGCCAAGAAATGTCTTACTAGCATTCTATGGTAATTGATTTTACTATTTTAAATCCTGTCGCATTGCAAAATTTTAATCATACTGCGCTCTAAGAATATACTAAAATTTCTCTGTTCTCTCTTCTTTTGTTTTTTATTATTGATATTACTTTGTAAGTTAATTGTGAAATATGTAAGAGGGGAGAGTCCCACGCCATCCACGTAATTCCACGTATGCTTATACATCATGCAGTCTGGTGCTAGATTTGTTATTTTTGGCGATGTTTTGAAAATTTATATTACAACACTGGTGTTCGCCTCCTGCCTTACCGCCTTCTCCTCAGAGGTCGATACCCTGAGGACATTTGTCCGAGGGTGGACTAGATTCATGCATTGTGAGGAACGTGACTGCCTTCTGTCTAAAGAATTTACTCACCAGTAGGCTTGTACTCTCTCAACGGTGCATAGGTTTGTATATCGAGCTGTCGCAATAAGAGCAATGGTGAGATGTTGCCAAACGTATGAAGGCACAATTGACTCAAGTTCGATTTTATAAATTTCGAGGGTACCTTCATTGTGACTATACGTGCATGTTGATCAAAATTTGACTCAAATTGTTCGTTTTTGTTCTCTGATTTTTTTTTCGGAAAAAAGTGAAATGTGTTTCCGCCGCCGGACCCCAGCAGCGGCGGGTGCATCCTTCCTGGGGGCCGAAGTTTAAGTAGTAACCATCGCCACAATTAGCTAAAATTGTGAGAGGACTTATCTATGAGGAGCATTACCATCAGTTGACGCAGAGGATACCGAAAAATTTATGGTTACAAATACCTGTTAGATCGCCAGCAATCGCCTTCCCACGCTCCGCAGGCGTCCTCTCACTCTTGCGGCGCCCTCAGAAAATCACTGACGCCTTGTCCCAACCACGACGCTACTGTCACACCCTCTATCTGCTTCAGTCGCCTACGGTCAATTCTCTTGCATTTTTGTGCCTGTTGACGCTCCTCCGCATTCCTCTTCTACGGCATCCGTTTGCAACCTTCAGCTTTCTGTGAGGTCGGAACTTTATCCCTACACTTATGTCGTATATAGAGAGCTCCACAAGTTACATTTTGTGTTTTGTGGCAAAGATATTCATAGACCTAGACTGCATAGCACTTCTTAAGTCTTGTAAGTTGGATCCGTACTGTTTTGATATTGCAAATTCGTATTTATTAAGTAACATTTTCAAGATAAAATAGTCTGAAAAATCCGGGCAGTCCACGCAGCCAACAGCAAGCAAGGCATATCACCATGGTCTTCAGATGAAACTCATGACAAATACACTTGACTATCCTCTCAACTTGGGCTCAGCCAATGGCATTTGGACGGATATACTGGCATAGCTCACAAGTTCCAAGAGGCACGATGCGGGTTCACCCCAGAGATACCGATAGCAGGCACGTAGTGATAGGGGGTACGTGCACCCCTCGCCCTTAAAAAATCTTCTTTTTTTTTGTCAATACAAGATCCTGTTTTTTTGAAATTATACAAATACAGGGAGAAAAGATGGAAATCTTGCACTATTTTGCATCTAGAACCCTTGAACCAGAATACACAAATGCATTGAGGTTTCGATGATCCGATTGTAAGCATTTTTTTCTGAATCTGACATTTGAGCATTAGTATGTATCAAATAGACTAGCTACCCATGTTTTAAATGAAATATGAGATCTGTAAGCTTCCTTTTTTGAGATCATATCTACAAAGTTGTTACAATTGGACCCTGGGTGACATCGAATGACATCTGTCAAAGCTTCCATTGTTGATATTATATGTTTACAAGAATTTCATAATGTGGCCCTGTTGACCTCATTTGTCATTTCTCATTTGTGTATACTCCATGAGATACACTTACCTTCAAAATGGGAGATCTGACCAAGTTTTCCTTCTTGAGATATCATGTTCACAGCATTTTCACAACTTGACCCCTGTTGACCTAGAATGACCATTGACCTCTACCAAAGTTGAAAGTGATCTTGTAATCAATGTGGTACACCAACATACCACATATGAAATTTGTCCAAGCTTCTCTTCTTGAGATATAGTGTTTAAAATGTTTTCACAGTTTGACCCTTCTTGACCTCAAATGACCTTTGACCTCAACCAAAGTCAATAAGGATCTGATGCTCAATGTAGTGTACCAAGATACTACATATGACATTTTTCCAAGCTTCGCTTCTTAAGATACCGTGTTTACAAGTTTTTCACAATATGACCCCTGTTGACTGCAAATAACCTTGGACCTGCACCAAAACAATAGGTTCTTGTGCTGCTCTGTGTGGTACATCTATGTATTAATATGACACTTATCAAAGCTTCCTTTCTTGAGAGTACTGTTTTCAAGAGGTTTCTCAATTTGACCTCAAATTGTTGACCTAAAATGACCTTTAACCTCCACTAAAAACAAAAGGCTTCTTGTCCACAATGTGGTACACCTACAGACCAAATACAAGATTTGTCCAAGCTTGTCTTTTTTGAGATGTCGTGTTAGCAAGATTTTTAAAATTTGACCCCTGTTGACCCCAATTGACCTTTGACCCCACCAAAAAC
>CM037835.1:25927486-25977486 GCA_021234535.1 Stichopus chloronotus
GTTCCAGGCATCCTTCCTGTAAGAGAGGGGGGGGGGGGCACTTGAATGATGGTTGCATTTGTGGAAGGACTAATTAAGCGGAGGGTCACCATCAGTTTGCGTCGAGCGTTTCAGAACATTTTAGGATTAAATTCCCCTATCCCCGGAAATTGTCTTCTCACACCTGCAGCTGCCCTTTAACCCTTGCTAAGCCCCACCCCACCCTTCTCGGAAAGCTTTCCGGTGAGGACCCCAGTCACAACGTCACTGGTCAGTTCGGGCATCTACAGTTCACCCTAAACAGCATGAAGAGCACAGCTGCCTCTTTGCAATTATGATTAGTGACAGTTGTATTTAGTCAGCTCATTGACCTATAGACCCATTTTCGTTGCATGACCTTTAAAACATAACTTTCTTTCGACGAGTTTGATCAAAATCAGCACCTCTTTAAAGCTGATGTTTACTGTCAGATCTGTTTGTTCGTTTATAGTAGCTATTTACGGCCTATTTTTTATTTTTTAACTGTGGTCGTTCCATTTATGCCAGCATATTCATTGTTAACTTATGTAATTGATCTTTAAACATAACTGAAGACATATTCCATTATCTGACGCATATAGTTCTAGACTATACATCTTCTACATATTATGCGATTTGTTTGTTGATTTATCAGTTTGGGTCAACATCTTGGAAGTGTTATATTCCCCATTTAAGTATAAGACTTTCTTTTACACTAGAAATAAACTTACCTTTGTTTAGAAATGTGGTAAATAATTTCGTGTTTCAGGTTAAAAGACATTTAACGAGAAAGTCAAAGGACTTTGTGATTCCTTGTCAATATCACCTTTTTGATCCCTTGCCGAGGGTAGGCAAGGAATCGATGCGATGGTGATGACGTTTGTGTGTTTGTGTATATGTGACGCCTTGGCTTGGTAAACACGATATCTCAAGAAGGGAAAGGAGCTTGAACTTCAAAGTTGGTGTATTGGTATCAAGGGTGATATCTTAACAACCGAATGTTGTTGGAATTTCAAACCTTTATCATAGATAGCAACTGATGAGATCTTGTCGGCCATTTTTTGTGAAGGTCAAAGATCATATGAGGAATAGAGGACACAAGTTGAAAACCTTGATCAAGAAGGGAAAGGTGCTCGAATATCAAACTTGGTGCGTTGGTAGTCCAAGGTAAGTATGAATGATCCCTATTGTTTTTCATGAAGGTCAAAGGTCATTTGAAGTCACCAGAGCTTAGAGTACGAAAACCAATTAAGGGAGATATCGCAGCAACCGAGTGTTGTTGGAACTACAAACCCTTATCATTGGTAGCAACTGATGAGAAGATGTCTGCCATTTTTTTTTTTTTTTTTGTGGATGTTGAATGCCATGTGAGGTCAGAAGAGCACATTGTTTGAAAACCTTGTAAACACCGTATCTCAAGAAGGGAAAGGTGCTCGAATATCAAACTTAGCGTGTTGATAGTCCATTGACAGTAAATGATCCCTACTATTTTTCATGGAGGTCAAAGGTCATTTAAGGTCACCAGAGCTTAAAGTAAGAAGACCTATTAAGGGAGATATCTCAGAAACTAAATGTTGCTGGAACCTCAAACTGTCACCATTGGTAGCACCTTATGAGTATAATGTTTGTCACTTCTTGTGGAGGCCAACGGTCATGAGACGTCAATAAAAGACACAGTGTGAAAACCTCGATCGTGAATGGAGCAGTTTGGATATTGGTGTGAGGGCGCTTTGTATGTAACATATGCAACTTATAAATGATTCGAACCAGTACAAGTTACTGAAAGAAAAGAACTTATGTACCATCATCGTCTTATCACATGACTAACATGCATCATGCTGCCACACGATATCTGGGGAAATTTGTTTGCTTGAAAACACGAATCACGCATGGAAATGTCTCACAATTTCGTACCCTAAACTAGAGCACCAATTGGTGCAGAAGCTCATACCTCAACATCCTGAAGGTACCATTTATGTATCGCTATGTCAAATTATAGGTATCACTGAGTATCATAAATACCAAATCATCAAAACTGTACAGGAAAATCTGTAGGACTGCACAATTTTCAGAATTTCATTAACTAGAGCCCCAACATTGCAGAAGTTTGATTTTATAGACTTCCTGAAGTTCATGAAACAATTCAAAGTGCCCCTTTAAGTTCAAATACTGGTCAACATACCTGAAGGCAATAAAGAGTTCCAGTTAGCATAGCAACTGACACTGTCCAATTACCAATTATCATTCATGCACGATAGGGATATTTGAGATGTGTATGACAGTTTAAGGTGGCACTTAAACAGTAGAAAAAGAGGTATTTTGCATAATTCCATAAAATGGGCCATTGGGCCCACATGGGGGTCTTGGACTACCAATTCCTGAACACCCTGAAGGGACCAATAACTGAGCATCATTGTGACAAACCATCAACATTGTACAACATAATCTGTAGGAGAAGAAGCATTTTGTAGAATTTCATAAAATGGACCATAGGCTCCACATGGGACCTTAGACTGAAACATTTTTGTACACCCCAGATGAAGTACCACCCAGGGATTATTGTGTCCAAGTTAAATATAAATCCATGGATGCATGTGTGAGAAGCAACATTTCAAACAGAATGTCACATAATGGGCCATTGGGCCCACATGGGACCTTGGACCAAAAATTCCTGAACACCCCGAAGGGACCAATAACTGAGCATCATTGTGACAAACCATCAACATTGTACAATATAATCTGTAGGAGAAGATACATTTTGTAAAATTTCATAAAATGGGCCAAAGGGCCCACATGGGACCTTGGACCAAAAATTCCTGAACACCCTAAATGGTCCAGCACCCGACACACATTGTGCCTATGTTTCAGGCAAATCCATGAAAGCATGCCGGAATAAAAGCATTTTGAACAAATTATGGACAGATAGATGGATGGATGGATGGTTGGATGGATGCATGGATGGACAGATGTATAGATGGATAAATAGATAGATAGATAGATAGACAGACAGACGGACGGACGGACAGACAGACAGACAGATAGATAGATAGAGTGACGCTGCGCGATCACAAAAGCTCACACCAGCATGCTGGTATGAGCTAAAAAACTGAGAAATTGGAAAAGGACATAATTATTGTCCAAATTGCAGGAATGTTCTACAATTTTGCATTTTTCCCCAAGGGAACAAGTTGTCTGAACCGTAGCGAGCGTTTCCCTACCCAACCGTAGCTATAGGTCACTGGAAATGAGGTGATCTAAATTCCAGTGTGATCCATATGCATCATACGTCACTTTAATCTGATTGGCTTCAGCTGAAAATCTCTCTATCGACTATATGCATAAAAAAATCTGGCGCAGTGTGCATTGGCATCACTAGAGACCAATTCGATGTCTGTTTAGAATAAAAAATTATCAAATTTACTACACCATAGGACTATCAACTTAGAACAAGTCGAAAGATCATGTCATCACACTGTCCGAATCTGAATTAGGCGGTAGTTCTTCAATCATTCCATAATTGTAACATCAGATATATAATCTCTCTTGAGATCATGTCTACAAGGCTTTTACAATTTGGCCCTTGCTGACGCTAAATGACCTTAAACTCCATTAAAGACCAAATGGATCTTGTACTCAATGAGATACAACTGCATACTGAATATGACATATATCAAAGCTTCCTGTCTTGAGATATGACACATAGTGTGACACTGCTGACCTTAAATGACTATTGACCTTCACCAAAGACAATGGAAGTCTTGTATACTCAATGAGATGCACCTACACTCTTAATGGGAGATCTGCCCAAGTTTTCCTAATTGACATATCGTGTTTACAATATTTTCACAATTTGAAGCCTTTGACCTCAAATGACCTTTGATTACCACCAAAGTCAAAAGTGATTGTGAAATCAATGTAGTACACTTATATAGCACATACGGTCTTTGTCTAAGCTTCCCTTCTTGAGATATAGTTTATAAGATGTTTTCATTTTAAATGACCTCAAATGACATTTGACTTTAATTACAATCAGTAGGGATTTTTCACTTAATGTGGTACACCAACATGCCACTTGTCCAAGTTTCCCTTCTTCATGATTCCAAGGTTTTCACAATATAACCCCTGTTGACCTCAAATGTGTTTACAAGGTTTTCACAGTTTGATCCCTGTGGGCCTCAAATGAACTCTGACTACCACCAAAATCAAGAAGGATCTTGCAATCAACATGGAATCCCTTCACGCCAAATAGGAGACTTATCCAAGCTTCCCTTGTTGAGATAAAGTGTTTACAAAGTTTTCACAATTTGACCTCAGTGGACTTCAAATGACCTTTTACCACCACAAAAATCAATAGGGTTCATGTACTCAACATGGTTCACCTACACACCACATACCAGATTTATCCCAGCTTCCTTTCTTGAGATATTGTGTTCCCAAAGTTTTCACAATTTGACCACGGTTGACCCTGAATGACCTTTGACCTCCACCAAGAACAATAGCGAGAACAATAGCGACCTTGTACTCAATGTGGTACACCTATGCACTACAAATGAGATCTGTTCTAAACACTGAAGACACAGGAACATCCAAGGAACATTGTTCCAGTGTTTAAACATGTATTTGGCACTCAGTATGCATATGCTTTATTTACAGTTGATGTGGTATCATGTATAACTTACCTAGGTTTTACGGTCACTCTCTCTCTCTCTACTCAGTTGGTCCTATGTGTTTGACTTGACAGGATCACAACAAGAGCCCAAGTGCACTTTGGTTCCTTGTGTGAAGATACTTACAACTTTATTCACAGCACCATCAGATTAAGCAGTCTGTAAGTGTCATGGCAGGAGTATCATTAGAATCATGAAAGTCTTTAGCAGCCTACAGTATCATATATCGAAGATTGCTTGTTGAAGGAATTGTTTTTGGTCAACAGAAATTTTGACATATTCAACAGACAGTAATGGGAGTTTCTGATGATTTGGAAGATTTGCTCCACATTTACAGTACACACTTAAAAGAGCAGTACAGTAGTTGTGTGTGCCTTCTATTCATTGGCAATGACACAATGTGACATGCATACATGTGCATATATGCACTTACAGAGTCTGCATTTAGTACAACTTGTACTGCTACACTTACTTTCATGTACAGTATTCTGATCATCTGTCAAAATCCACATAACACACCAATTAACTCATCCACTAACCCATCTTAAAAGATCTGTAGAGAGTTTCACCTCTCATGAGTTTTCACTGAAATGACTGAAATGACAAAGACCTTTTCCTTTGTTAACTTAAGGAAAAGATAATAGCACAATTGAATACTTCATAATAAATTCAATATTAGGGTTGGCCAGTATCCTGGTGCTCAAGTTGGTACCAGTATTTTGGGAAACGTTTCTACTCAGTACCAAATTAAATAATCAATTACTACTACCGGAACTTACCCAGTAACCTTCACAAATCTGTGTGGTACCAACTTAGATTTATCAGAACCGGTACCATTTCACAAAAATTAAAAACTATTATCCTTGAAGTGTGCTGTTAATTTTCACATTTCTAATCACAAATTTGTCTAAAAATATGACACTGCCAACAAGAGGTTAAAAAATCCAGAAAGACTTCACTGTTTGTTGTAGCCTCCAACCATCCTCTGGCTGTAACAAACATAACATCAGATAAAAAATCTTAACATTTGGCTATGTCCTACAGTACATGAAACTTTAAGACTCCATGTGAACAACATCAGTCTACAGGATATAACATGTACTTCAGACTTTACTCAAATCCAAAACACCTTTTCCTGTGTCAGAAAGATCCCTGGTATGCGTCCCACAAATGTTTTTGGCCCGAACAGTCTAGAATTTATTTGGTTCAGTGCCCGATATTTAAAGAAATAGCAGTATCCTTGCAAACTAAGGTACTTCAACATTACACAGAAACATGTACATAAGAAGCTAGCCAATTACACACTGAAGAAGCTGAATGCAACCAGCAGCATCTTGTGCTGTATTAAAGGCAACACAGTTCTGCTCTTTCCAATGCATATGTACCCAATGTGCCCTTGACTTGCTGCTTCCAGCATGATGTCATTCTTTCTGGTGTGTTTACTTCTATGGCACTAAGCTACTGCAGTTTCAGTAACAGGTCAAAAGTAAGATTAAATAGGGCCTACCTTTAAGAAAAGCCTGTGAATAGTGCCAGAACTGGACCAAATAGACAGAATATCTATGTGAAGTAATACTGAACATAGGATAGGCAGAATGTAGAATCTTGTGGAAACATTTTAACAGTTCTTTTCATATCACTTATAAAATATCACGCATGATAAGGTATAAGACCAACTTTAACAACATATATAATTTTAATTCAACTTACGCTAAAGATTGAAGGTTGATGGGTGATTTTGGATACATGTGTGAGTGGATCAATTTATGACTTATTTCCAACTTAACATACCAGAAATGCACAAGTGTGCTGAGGACAATACCGTTACAAAGGCAGGGAAAAGTACCAGTATCAGTTCTTACTGGTCACACCGAACCCTATTCAATATGATCATCATAGTGTGAGAGGTATAGTAAAGATATTGAATACACAGAGGTGAATGAAGTGTAAATTACATGTGAACTCCTACACTTGAAACTCCAATATTGTATGGCCTTGGAAAATAGGATTTTGTCATTTGAAATACTGTAGTTCCTTGAAGAATGAATGATGCAAATATACCCATACTTTACATCTGCTTTCAAATGCTGATACTGTAACTTGTGTCTTAACCTTGAATGCAGTTTCTAAACGAATACAAAATACACCTCAAGAACTTTGCCATTCAAGTGCATCATGAGCAGGTTGCTACACGTGCTTGTGTTAACTGGTGAAGAACAATGTTGGATGCAATGAAATAAGAGAAGTACTATTTCATTAACCTTCACATTCCAGCAGGACAACATTCATAATAAATTATTTCCAGCATGTAGATGTGTCCTGTCATACCCAGTCATTGTTACAAGGAACATTTTGTATGAAGTTGGTTGAGTGTATTCACTAAGGGCATGTTCAACAGCTTATTGAATCTGTCTTATTGAGAAAAGATATATGAAGGGTACATCTTAAATAGTTATCTGTCTCACTACAGTTGAGTCATCTCTCTTCAAAATCAGTTCAGTTTTCAGTTGGTCCTAACAATTCATCCATCATCATGCATACACCGGATCAATTTCTTGAACTCTTTTTGTTCCTCTTCTATCACTTTGCTTTCCTTATCCTCAGGCACATCATCTGTATCTTCATCCTCATCTTCCTGAGAAATTTCCACTTCAACAAATGGGTTTTTTGCAGTATACATGTTGTAAAAGCTGGATGATGCTGCATTCAGGTGTTCCAAGGGAGCTTTGTTTATTGAATCATCATCCAGTTGTCTTTCCTCAGCCTGGATGTCAAGATCAAAGATGAAACAAAACAAGAGCCAAATGGCACTCTAGTATCTGGCTCAGATGTAATGTAAATTATGAAGAAAAAAGAACATTTTGCATGATTTTGTACAATAGCCCCTATGACCCATAAATATCAGACCATGAACCCTCATATCCAGAATATCCACAGTTACCTTAGTGCTGACGTGACAAACTTTCCACCTTGGTAAGATGAAATCTGTATAAAAAAGAAACTTATTTCAGGATTTTATAATAGATATGGCCCATATGGCCCATTTTGGACAAATGTTACACCCCAAAAATGACAAACGCCCAGATGGAACTACTTTCTTTGTACTAATGTGATGAACATCAACAATGTTACAAACAATCAGTGAGAGAAAAGTATTTTGCATGATTTCATAAAATAGCCACATGGGGCATTTTGCACAAATAAATTTCTGGTACACCAAATGTACCACTTCCATTAATACAACACAATGTTAAAGTGAATGCGTGTGTACTGAAAAACCAAAAAGATAAGATTACGTTTGATCTCAACTTTTTCTTTATTTTTAAATGTACATGCAAGGTTGTACATAAACGGACTATGTCTTTCAATGAAGTAACTACTTCGAAAAGCAACAGGATTGGCATAAAAACTGTAAAAAACAGAAATCATATTTGAAAATTAACGGTTCTTACTATAACCGCCCACATAATGAATATTTAACAGTACAGGTCTCACTAGTGTATCAAAAACATACTACTCAAGTGGACGCTCCTTGGTAGGAATTGTAGTATTTGGTGAAAGGAAACACTGTATTTACGAATAACCTAGGAACTGAACACAACCTTGCCTGCGGCATCAGTGATCCTGAGTTGTTAACCGAATATTCAATACTAGTATACTTCCCGTTGGCTTGCTCAAAGAAGCACACTGTTGATTTGAATGAAAACTGTCAACCACTACATTATCGTATTGTACACTTTTTGTCGTTATATTTGAAGAATTTGAAATAATATGGCAAAACTAACCAACTGAAACCTATTTACTTTCCCAGCTTGTCTGAATGGTGTAATTAAAAGCCTTACCAAACTTTTGGAGATGAAAATTCAATGTTTTTACTTTTTGCCTACGCACGCAATCACTTTAATTTATAGTACTATGGGACCCTGGGCTAAACACACTGAACACACAGAAAGAACCACTTCCATAGCAGTAACGTGATACATTACACAACCTTAACTTGTACCATATAATCTGCTAACCTACATAGCACCTCTTTGGTGGCCTTCCCTATATGGCTGCTGCTCAATAGAGCCTCCCGGCTATGGTAAAACATTCCTTTCACAGAGCCTAAAACTTGATGAACTTAATATTGAAGGCCATTAGTCCATTGGTCACTGCATACACGTGCCTCAGATTACCAGGAGGCTAGCCAGTGACATGTTTGTTCACAGTTGATCTGCTCAGCTACATGCAATGGTAGCAGTGTTTCTCTTTTGATTAACAGCTCTGCTTCAGCTTATCACCTTCAAGCTTTGATTTGATGGTTGCTATAATTTTTACAAAACCGAAAGGAATTTGCTGCCAAAGCTGGCAGATGTTGGTTTTTCATACTGAGAAGCTGAATGAAAACTTGTCCTCTATGCAGGATAACTATCTGCAGGAGAAGCATTTTGCACAATGTCATAAAATGGCCCATTTCAGACCTTGAACCAAATAATCCTGCAAAATTGAATGTACTACTACTACCATAGTAATTATGTGACACAACTTCAACTTAGTACCATACAATCTGTAAAATTTTGCATGATTTCATAGTCCCTTTGGTCCAATAAACCTTGGACCCCAAACTATTGAGCACAACTAAGGCACCACAACCATAGTTGCAATACAAAACAACCTCAGCTTAACACTGTAAAATCTGATGAGAAGAAGCAATTGGTGTACTCTAAAATACTGGGCCCTTTACGGCACTCCATGGTCCACAGGTAACCTTTCATGCCCAATCTTGTGCACTCACGGAGGGCTCCTAACCCATGGATCATTGTCCCCATTTTTCACAAAAAATGCATCAAACATCGTTCAAGAGAAAGCAATAGCTAGAAATTGTGAACTGACAATGATATATACAGAGAGGTGAAAGCCTCATGACAATTACAACTCATGTGAGGTAGGTACTCTAGGTCTGTTATTTTGTACTCCTAACCCCCATTGTTCTTATACTAAATTCAATGATTACACATGAAGAACTGAACTTTGATGCAAATACATCCAAGCTAATTTGTCCTGCTTGCACTGATATGCTCAGTAACATGTACAGGCTAGGCTACAAGACACACAAAAAATGATATTAAACCAGAATGCAGAAATGCATTGTGGTTTCGATGATCCGATGAGAATTTTTCTCTGAATCTGCTGTAATAGCATTAGTATGTGTCACATTAAGCTACGTATGCTTTATGTGAAATATGAGATCTGCACAAGTTTCCTTTCTTGAGATCATCCATCTACATGTTCACAATTTGGCCCTTGTTGGCATCGAATGAAGTTTATCTCCATTAAAGACCAACCGGTTCTTGTGCTCAATGACATATGCCTTACCTAAATACACAGACTTTGGATACCATTCACATACTCTTCAAATCAACATTCAAATATTAATTAAATGGCTGCATGCCAAAAATGTCAAAACTCGAAACCAAACAAGTGCACAACCTACAAAAAAGCTTACAAATGCTATATAGTCTTCCAATAACCTTCGCCACAACCGAATTATGCAAATGAGTTATGAATGCAAGGTTATAATAAAGGCAATTGAATGCTATACTGAATGAAACTGTTGAATGCTATACTGAATTCACATTCAGTATAATAAGGAATATTACAAACCATAAACGAAGATTATGTTTTTAATGATACTACATACTGAATATGACATCTGTCCAAGCTTCCCTTCTTGAGATAAGATGTTTACAAGAATTCCATACTGTGACCCTGTTAATCGCAAATAACCTTTGACCTTCACTAAAGACAATGGAAATTTTCGTATACTCAATGAGATACACCTACAATCTTCTAGGGAGATTTGTCCACGTTTTCCTTTTTGACATATTGTATTGTGAAGTATTTTCACAATTTGACCCCTTGACCTCAAATGACCTTTGACCTCCACCAAAATCAACATGAATCTTGTAATCAATGTGATACACTTACATACTAAATGTGAGATACAATGTTTACAAGTAAGCTGCGTAGGTAGGAGCAAAAGTATGGCATACTGGCTGCTCCATACGTGGTATACCGGACATTTTCGTGGAATCACCATTTACTGTGTTATGTGTACATACCAAAGTGTTGTAATGTAGGAATGTACAGTGCATGCAAATGTCTGTGTAAACAGTGTCAATTTCTCCGTGATCTTTAAATGAGAACAAGTTTTGAAAAAATGTGTTCAGTTTCATGTGTGTACTCTGCCTCTGAGTAAACGTTACATTAACGTTCATCCCTGATTCTGCTCGCGGCAAGTGACAATATGAAACCTTTAACTTGAAGAAATTAAGTGGTTAGTGCCGTACACATTGGGAGGGGGGAGGATGGAAGACTAGAGCACCGATGCTGCAGTTGCTCAACCCTTCTGATGTTAAGAAGTGTCCAGTTTAAAATTAATTTGGAACACATCTATGGTCCTAACATGGTTCATACTGTACACAAACTCATGTTGGGCTGGCCAGCACATAAACACTGTTGACCTAGCAATTAACTTTCGCAGCTGGACTGTTTCAGGGATAAATCTTAGCTATATAACACTGCCCACAGGGGACAGGGATAGGGATCAGAAAGTAGACTTCTAGTACATGCCACCAGTTTGTGCAGGGCAGTGGTATAACCAGAGGGGGCTGTCAAATGTGTAATTCTCCCCTCTCACTACCCCCAATGAAATTGGTGAGTAAAAAAAATATTGGATGAGAACCACACCATGCATTTTTTAAGCAAATGCTGCTAAGTGGTGTGGAGTCTAATATTGATTCTGTAAAAAACAAATTAATGAAAAGAAAAGAATCTAGTATGATGAAATATGTAGGCTTTTGTTGACAAATAAGAATGTTGCATCTATACTTAGTGAACCCCCCTGTAAGTGCCTGAACACATTAATTTAAAACTGAGCTAAACTAGCACTATTGATGTTATCAAAAATTTGTCAACAATTTCTTTTTGTGGCTTTCACTCACCACCATTGCAGAGACTGACCTTTTGGAAGTGTAAATTTCGTAAATGTGGTTTGTCAAAAATGAAGAATATTTGGCCACAATTCACGAGGTCTGGGAGGTTGGGAACTGCCAATTCTTGCACTATGAGAGGAACTTTTGGCAAACATTTTAGTGGTATGCTATACTACACTTAGAAAGTGCCATAATCACTTGTCCCCCCCTTAAATAAAAAAGTCTGGTTATGCCACTGGTGCAGGGCCTTGACCAAGCCAAGACCAAACCTCAACTCCCTAACATTCTCTGATAACCATTCCAGCTAGACCATAGACTCTGCAGAGTCTGCTTGAGCTGGAAAGGTTCTGTCAATCTTGGTTCCCACCTCTGAACACCCACACTGTACTGCTCTTCCGGAAGAGTGTTTACTCCCCCCAATGATAGCTGCCCTCACAGACTCTGGACACTCGTTTTAATTATGCACACTTTTAACTAACACCATTGTTTTTCGCTACCCAATTCGGTAGAAGCCAATCACGGCCATCGTGAGAAATGATGGGAGTAATGATGGGGAAAGGACATACGACTGATTAGTTATGTAACTATCATGGCAATATTCTACTCTCCTTCAACTGTTTGTGGCCTCTCTTAGCGCTATCCTATTTCTGCTGTAGGCAAATCTGGTGATACAGTGAAAGTTAGCCTAGGTACCATTATTTTCTCTCATTGTTCGATCGCTGCTATTGGCTCATTTCATGACACCAACGCATAGTATTTTAATATGTATTAACCCTAACTTCAAACGTGACTATTCATTTGTACATAATTATATCGAGTGTCCACAGTCTTTCTGGCGGACAGCGATCACAGGGAAACGCTATTACTAGATGAGTACATATCCTCGGTTGGGTATAAGTAGGCTGCAGCTCAAATTGTGAGGAATGTATCAAAGGAGGAGAATTCATTCGCCGAGAAAGACTTTGCAAAGTCTAGCTAGACCAGGGAAACAACTGGTGAAGAACAATAACCCTTCTGTATGCAATGTCCACACAACCAGCAAGGAGGGCTATGTAATAGATTCTAAAATTAGCTGTCTGGGAACTTTGTCATCATGGTACATTAGTTGTGTACACAGTGGACATTGGATACTACAGGGAGTACAAGTAATGCCCAAGAATAACAGTCAAAACAAAGTAACTGAAAACTGTCTTACACAAGCTTTAGCTTGAGGCTATTCATTTAAGGTGGTGAGCATGCCCCTCCAAATAAAGCTCACTTTAACTCACTACCACATAATATAACCACACAAATCAAGGGAGTGAGACTTCAAAAAGTATCTAAAGCACAAGGAAAAATGATCAAAAATAGCCAAAAATTATGACTTCCCTTTGTCCTATCCTATAGTTAGGAACAACTCGTATTGTGCCATCCCAATGTGGCACCTTCACTGCAAAGTTCAGAAAAATCCACCAGTAACTGCAGAAGAAGTAGGCTTTTGAACAGAGAGACAGACATTTTCTCCCCCTACAGTACCACATAAGTTCTACCCACACTTTGTGGGTTGAGCTAATAATAGGACGTTTAAAGTAGAACATTGAGGAGTGCCGGTGAATTCTATTACCCATCCCCTATGGCTATGAGCCAATATAATTGAGCTTGGTCTCAAATGCATTGAGTTGGAGTTATGAAATTGTGTTGGTTTGACGTAACACGTAGGTGTAATATTCCTCACCTTCTTTTGAAGTTAAAAGTACAAAGTTTTAGTGAAAATATGCCATCCTGTTCCTCCTGATGACTCAGTGTGAGCTTAGCCATAAATCAGACAACATAAAGCACATTTTCAAACAGTTTGGATCGAAATTTACTAGAAAATCTAAGTCTAGTCTGTTCCTCTACTGTAAGTGTAGGGGGGCATTTGTAAAACATGAAACCAGCCAAAACCAGCCAAGACCAGCCAAAACCAGCCAAAACCACCCAAAACCACCCAGAACCAGCCAAAACCACCCAAAACTACCCAAAACCAAGCAAAACCACCCAAATATACCCCAAATCCGCCGAAATACGATATGATTCAGAGGGAGTCAGACAGGCGTACTCTACGTGCCCACTATCATGATGATGTCTTCCCAAATGTGCCCAGCACATTTCAAATGGAAAATTTTGATGTGTTATTTAATTTTTTTTTATTTGGGGAGCATTTTCGTGGTACGGTCTTGCCGATCTTCTGTTTGTCGTCTTATTACCTTTTAATGGTTGCATTGCAGAGTATTTTTCATGTGTCGTCGTACATGTTTGCTTATATAAAATTATGTTCTTAACGACTGAGGTAGCATTATGGGGAACGAATTAATCCAAGCCCATAGTTTCGATTCTTGGATTTACTCAGCGAGTCGTGTGATTTTTTTTTTCTGATTTTCATCTGCGTTGGTGCCCATGAATAGTTATGTTATATGTTCCTGCACACACAAGTAAAATGCAGATTCCACGTACAGGTGAACAGTGACGCAGACATTTCTATTGTTTCATTAACTGCTAATCGCCATTGAGTCTTGAATCTTATCATAGTGTGTAACACAGAGTACCCTTTCGAAATATTACCGACTTTCACTCAGGGAAAATAGAGGAAATGATTGATTGCTTCAAGTCGTTCCCACCCAGTAGCAACTCTGTTCATTGTAGCTTGTACTGACAGTGACCTGTGCAGTTAATGCACATGCTGCCTGGTATAGTCATGTACTGTACTGATAACTACCATACCACGACCAACAGCATAGTGTGATCATTGTGTTCTTCGTTGTTTTTTACCGCATTGTGTTTTTACTTATCTATTTGAAGAAGTATCTTTACCGCCAGAATCCGTTGGTGGCGAAGCCATACATCGTGGCTCTTAGTCCGTGCCGTTATACCATCTAGGCCAGGCTTATTTGTTTGTGTCAAAGCTAAGTTGTCCATTCATTTAAGATGTACGTATCTATATTAGCCTAAGGTACGGAAGCTTAAAAGTGCCATCTAAATAAGAATATCTTTGCCCTGTAACTTGACAATTTTCTGCAAAATGTCTAGATAACAAGAAAATATAGCAACAAAAAACGGAAAAATGATCAATTGTTTAGTTATGTTATTTGAACAATTAAACAATTTTCTGCAAATTGTTCCAATGACAACTTGCATATCTTGTCATTTCAACAATTTGCTGCAAAATGTCCACTTGTTTACTTTTTGACTAACTGAGAAATTCAACAATTTTCGGCAAAATGTCCAAATGACAACTTATCGTATCTTTTCAACTCAACAATTTTCTGCAAAATGTTGACGTGTTCACTTCTTTTCTGAATGAGCAATTAAACATTTTTCTGCAAAATGTTTAAATGACAACTTATTACATCCTGTCATTTCAACAATTTTCTACAAAATGTTGATTTGATCATTTCCTTTTATGTGAACAATTAAACAGTTTTCTGCAGAATGTTATCTTGTTCATATCTTTCTGAGTGAACAATTAATCAATTTTCTGCCAAATGTTCAAATGACAACTTATCTCATGCTGTAATTTCTATTTCTGGTTGGGGAAGAGAACAAGTGGACATTTTTCAGAAAATTGTTGAAATGAAAAGATATGATAAGTTGTCATTCGAACATTTTGCAGAAAATTGTTCAATTGCTTACTTAGTAAGAAAGTAAACAAGTCAACATTTTTCAGAAAATTGTTCAATTGTTCACTTACAAAAAAGTGAACAAGTAGACATTTTGCAGAAAATTGTTAAAATGGCAACATATGATAAGTTGTCATTCAAACATTTTGCAGAAAATTGTTCAATTGTTCACTTAGTAAGAAAGTGAACATGGCAACATTTTGCAGCAAATTGTTCAATTGACAGGATGTGACAAGTTGTTATAAGAACATTCTTCAAAAAAATGTTGAATTCCTCACTAAGAGCAAGTAAACAAGTTAACATTTTGCAGAAAAATGTTGAGTTGTTTAGATAACACAACTGAACACGTGGTCATTTCTCTGATTTTTGATGAGATACTATCTCGTTATGTAGACATTTTGCTGAAAATTGTCAACTTATGGGGCAAAGATATACTTATCTTGATAGCACTTTTAAGCTTCGGTACTAAGGAGTACTTGTTACTGGGCGGATCTGCAATCAGGGGTGCAGCATATGTCCACAATCCCAGAGGCTTGCCGCAAGCTCAATTCTTCTAGTTGAAACTGTATTTCATACTCATACACAGGGCATATGGAAATGAGTAACAAACTGGGATGTGGCATCCTCTCCTCGGGTGTTATAGTCTTTTATTTTGTCTAATGCCTACCCCCCGGCTCCCCAACCGCCCCTCGATTAGTTGACACAGGCTGCCCTCCAAGTCTTTTATTCTGTCCAATGCCTAAGCCCTCCCCACCCCTCGATAAGTTGACACAGGCTGCCCTGCACATATAGCCTATTGACTATGGTGCTCAGTTGCATACCTAAAGTACAATGCTGTGTCATATCACAGGTCTACTTAGCACTTATCGGCAATTGCTAGGTCTACACGCACATGATAAATCACACGGTATGTGCAGTGCAACATCGTAATCACGATCTGCTGACTCAAAGCGATACACTGTTCGATTGGTAGGAAGTAAAACTCTCTGTCATTCACAGGTTTCGCCTGTAAATATTAACTCCCCCAGTGGCGGCGCCAGAATGTCAGATTTTGGGGGCAAACTGAGGGCAGAGGAAAATGTTGGGGGGCAAAAACATTTGCGCACAGCTCGAAACCAAGCGCGAAGCGCGAGGCCTTGTGGGTGGGGTCCAGGGGCCCGCCTCAGGGCCCCTGGAGGGGTCCAGGGCAAAGCCCCTGGAAGCTCTGAGGTTTTAGCGTATCTCTGGGTGGAAACTTAAGCCCGAGAGAGGTATATTATTTACTTTTATATCATTTATTTCTTCGGTTGACCGTACTCCAAGGTTCCCAACTTTTATCTTTAGGAGTACCATTTCACATTTACGCGGTACCACCGAGTACATACACACATAGGCTACATACACTTCCATTCCATTTATATATTTAGGAAAACAACGACATTCCTATCTTTAGGAAAACAACCTACCCGCCCTTCCCTCACGCTGGACGGTAAACATTCCAGAGAAAATTGGTCTGACCAGGCTGGCCTACTGTTGAAGTGGCTACGGGCATGATATGAAAACTGGCAGCCTGTGTAACATAAATTAGGCATTTATCAATCATGGTTCCCCAGAAGCTGTTCTTATTCAATCCAATGGGGGGGGGGCAACTGGGGGGCAAGGAAACAATCTGGAGGGGCAAATAACACCGCGAATACGCTCTCATGAATCCTAATGCCTTCCTCATGCACATGTTGAGAGGTTTCACCACGATCCTACACGACGCGACCTGGTAAGCATGCCATGATATTCCATCAATTGCAGCACAGGTGAAAAATCAGGTACAGCTTGTAGAATGAGTATGAACCAACAATGCAAACGATGTCTCGAAATCCAGATGCCCTCGTAGAGAAGGTTCCAGATGAAACGTCCCACTGGTTCATTTAAATTTATAGCCCAAGTCCCCTTTTCATGATCATTATTTGTTAGCCATTATACACCTTTACAAAAGCAAAGTACATCCCTTCATCCATGGGCCTATGTATGACCTGTGAATAAACCACAGACAAAACCAAGTCGTGACTGAGTCACAACCGTCCATCTCTCTCTGAGAAGAGAGAAAACTCAGGGAATTTCTGATATTAAAAAATTAAAATAGTAGAGACTCGAGTTGATAACTACACTCAGTTGCTAAACTAGCTGCAAATGATTTGACATGCTAAGAAAAGAGACACTTTACTACATTTCTGGGATGAACTTGTCACACTGATAAAGTCTTGCAGCAATATGTAATTAGTGTGAAAACAGAGAGTCTTTACACAGCCAGCTGCTCAAAATGTAAGGAGGAAGATAAGGTTGCAACTGAATTGACAGATATTTTTAAAAGTATGGGCAGATGGGGTGGGAGGAGGTGGGGTAGACATGGCATTGCTGAAATAGAAGCCAAGCACTCCTGTAGGGGAGGCCCAGGCTAAATCAAGTTCTTTGTTACTCAGTCCCATATCTCTGATAGCAAACTTTGGTCGACCGGAGAACTGACCTCTGGCGACCATGCAGTCGGTCCACCGAAGAAAGGCCCATTGGCTCGACTGCATATAATCATACAAGATTTTGTTCAACCAGGTGGCTCCGGTGGCCCTCCGTCGGCCATTTTGGCACTAGCGGTCAGATATTTCTGGCTGGGTCATATATGGTCTGTGTCTAAGTCAATTCATTTTTATTCAGTATCATGTATAGCAACCATTGACAACGTTAAACAATTAGACGTGAAGGACTTTTGAAAAATATCTTCTTAAACTAGCAACCTTGAAGGAACTACACTGAAGTGAGCAAGGCATCTAAAAATTGGCAAACCCATACCTCTGACGCTGTATATGCTAGAAAAAAAAACAAGGACCGGATTCAGTCACCTGATATTTAGACGGCAACATTTCCTTTCACCATTTTGGGTTATTATGGCTGTTTTTGACTTCTTTTGGGTAGTTTTGGTTGTTTTGGGTGTTTATTGGTGTTTCGGGCTGGTTTTGGGTGGTTTTGGCTGTTGGGTGGTTTGGGCTGTTTTTGGGTGGTTTTGGCTGTTTTGGGGTGGTTTTGGCTGGTTTTGGGTGGTTGTGGCTGGTTTTGGGTGGTTTTGGCTGGTTTTGGGTGGTTTTGGCTGGTTTTGGGTGGTCTTGGCTGGTTTCATGTTTTACAAATGCCCAGTGTAGGGCACAACAGTAATACATGTGTTGGCTAGGCTCTATTTCAGTATGTACATATATATGTTAGGCTACAGCAAAAGTCCCAAGTCAATATGGACAAAAATGTCTGGTAAGAGGAAACCTTAGTTCAAATTAAATTTTGCGAAAATAATGCCCATTGCTAGTTTGGGGTGTTCTGCACATGTCATGTAAATGTTTTTAGCAGTTTTGACCGATTGAGAAATTTGTTTATACTTTCGACATTCGATCCTGCTCTCCTGAACTACAATACAAAATCTGCACAGACAATACATCTTGCGAGATCTAACAATGGCTTTTGTGACTGAAATCTCTTACTTTAGGGAGTCTAACACCTTCACATCATTATCGCAGTTTGCATAAACAGAAAGTTGTCTTTGGAATAAATGTTGGTTAGGCATTCGTTCCGATCACAATACTTTGGTTTAGTGCTGTAGCTGCGCGGAGCGCAGCTGCATACAAACGTAGTTACTGTACATGTGCAGTATGTACTACGAATCTATGCCACGATAACATAACAGGCAGACAGGTGTGCAAGTCAGCTTTCACAGCAGAGGATCATAATACTGTGCAGAATCATTATGTATATGTGGATATGTGGATGGGTTCAAAACTGTAGGCATAAGCCATATTTCGCTAATATTTTTTTTTTCCCCTACATGACTGAGGTTTCTTTTTGGTGAGAATTGCGGGGAAAAGGTTACTTATTTTTTTTATCAACACGCATGACATGTTTTCCAACTTGTAGTAATGAAATGAAAACATGAATGCAATCCACTCCTCTTTTGATTATTCTAATGTACCTTAAACAGTGGCAAGTACAAACATCTCATTCTCGCACTTTGCTTTTGTTTTTATGTCTTACAAACATTGTTACTTATTTTGATGTTCCATAGTCGCCAAGATTTTGTCTTTTAATAAAAATGCTAATTTGTGTTTGATATGCCCTGCAAGGTGCACAGCTTTTGTGTACACAACTTGAAGCATATGTGTCTTGGAATTTTCCATATCCCCCCAATCACCGGCTATTCCAATTACATACTTCTGACTATAGGGTGTATATACTGCAACAAGTGTGGTACATGTGATTGGCAAATGAAGCACAAGCCATTGTGTGAAGGTAAGAAGGTGTTTGCAGTTCAGTTACGTACTCTCTGATCAACGACCAGAGGAGCGAGCGGGTATCAATTGGTTTCTCCACACAGCTTTATTTTTTACTACATATTATCCATTTTCAGGTACACCTGGTATGTTTGATATAATTTTTAGCTGTTACTTTTGATACCATCCGTGTAGCTGTCAATGTCATGCCCACGTATACCTGGTATATCGATGCATCTTATTTACAAGTTTTTCACAGTTTGACCCTTGTTGACCTCAAATGACTGTTGACCTCCATTAAAAATGATAGTGTTCTTATTCTCTTTAAGATACACCTATATACTTCATATGACATCTGCCCAAGCTTCCCTTATATATAGATATTGTGTTTACAAGGTTTTCACAATTTGACCCCTGTTGACCTCAAATGACCTTTGACCTCCACAAAAATAGGCTTCTTTCTCTCAATAAGGTACACCCACATCTCAAATATACAGTAAGATCTGTACAAGCTTCCCAATCTTTAAATATTGAGTTAACAAGGTTCTCACTATTTGACAAATGCTGACACCAGACCTTTGACCTCCACCAAAAACAAAAGGCTTCTTCCTTTCACAATGATAAAGATACATTAAAGTATGAAAGTATCCATCTTTCAAACCTTGAGACATTGTGTGCACAGTATTTGACCTGAAGTGATCCCAGATGACCATAGACGTCCACCAAAAACAATACCATTCTCCTTCTTATTGTGGTACACCAACATACCGAATATGATATCTGTCCAAGCTTACCTTCTTGAGATATCATCTTTCAAGCTACGGCATCATAGACAACACACACACATAGGCCTACACGCACGCACGCACACACGATTACAAACATTGTGATTATCATTGAAACCAACATCTTCTGTTTAAATGAAAGGTATCCTGTCCAATACTCAAGTCCCATAAATATAATCAGGTAGTCTCATTCCAATTGTTGAGAAAAGTTATGACCAGAAAGCATGTAGGGGACTGAATTAACAGTCCACATCTTAATGGGTTCACCAGAAGTCAAATGACTTTGAGATTCCTTGCCAATGTTCATAGAAAACGAACAAAAATACATGTATACCAATTTTAACATTCAAACATCTTAAGTCTTCGTGGGATACAATGTCTTCAAGTTTTAAATCTATAATCTCTACTGATTTAAAAGTGACTTTTGACCTACATAAGAAATGACAAAGCTCATCCGCTCTTCAAGGTCTACCAATGCTAACAGCTTGAAGATCCAGCAACATTCAGTTGCAGAGACAGTTTCGTTAATTGATTTTCATACTTCAACCTCTGGTGACCTAAAATGACATTTGATCTCGATGAAAAATAGTAGGGATGATTTACTTACAATAGACTACCACCATACTAAGTTCCAGTAGAAGTTCCAGTATCATTCAATTGCATTCATTCTTCTTGAGACACATATGCACACACACACACACACGCACACACGCACACATGCACACGCCATTATCACCACATAGATTCCTCACATGCCTTCGGCGAGGAATCAAAAGTCATGGGTGCAATGATATCACTGTTTCTGTCATGAAAAGTCGTTATTTCAAGTATGTAGAGTCTTGTTGGTTTTGGGTTCTCACCTTATCATCCATCATTTCATCAGCATCTACTTCTTTCTCCTGAAGTAAAATTGAAGTGAGATAAATTTCCTCATTCTGTGGGGAAGATCATCATAAACAAGTTCATTACATCTTGGAAAAAATCATCATAAATATGGTCATAGCATTTATAAAATACATGTGCAGCTGTATGATTGAGGCTCTGTTGAAATGTAAGAGCTCACTTCTCCATGGTGCCCCTCAATCTGTTCCCTCCATGGTGCTTCTCAATCCCTTAATGGTACACCTTGCTCTCTCCACCATGCCCACTACAATGTTTAACTCATACTTGTAGCAAGGTTCACCTGAAGGGCACATGTACAGTACTGTACAGCGTGGAAAAAGGGCAAAGAAGAACTCACAACTTTGAAGAAAGAAATTTCATTCCCTGTTTGGTGGTTTGAGAAATGACTCATCCCTGAACAAATTTCTTTTTTGTGAGTGAACCCACAGCTGAACTAACTGTCCTCTGTTAGGAGACAAGATGGACAGATGCACGGTCTGTCAGTTAAAGCTGGATGTGCTGTTATTCCTGCATTTTCCAAAGTACACCAAAGGACTCCTTATACTTCTTATAGTTGCAGAAAGTTATAAAATCTCCTGTACAGATATATTTATCCACGTATAGCCTAATTTCTAAAGGAAATGCTTTTGTGTAGGCATTTCATTGTAGCAGTGTTCACATGGAAGTGCCGCACATTTACCACAGGGTCCAGTTCTGCTAACTTTTTACAAGACAAAACTAAATCGCTCTTCTTTCTACCGTAATTAACACTCTAATTGATGAAATTTTTAATGAAAGAAACCTGGCATGGCATGTTATTATTCATGTTGGCATCAAATGACAGAAAATGATACAAGATCAACAGTAAAGGCTATTTTTATTCCTTCAAATAGCACATCCTACTTTAATGATAATCTTCCTTGGTGTCCTTTGTTTTCTTGTTACTGTAACAAAGAACCATAGTTTCATCATCCTAAATTATGTATTATGGTCATCTTCATTTTGGATGGAGAAATGTCTTTGGCTGGGGAGGGGCTACATTTTTTAAGCCTCTTTGTGCAAAGAGAGTGTCACATGGTATCAGGCCTAACTACTCTTCCAGATTTGGTATCAACCAATCCAGGAGCAGCCAGACTGCACATGTGCAAGGTTTTGATGGTGTAATTATGAGTATTTCTATAAGAATCTAACAAATTGCATCAGGCAATGAAGTGCAATATGTTGTCTTTGTAATATTACAGTAATTATCTTATCCTTACATGTAGTATACAGAATGGAGGTATTTTACTATGTTGAGTAAGTCAAGTTAACAACCAGAATGCAGAAAAGCATTGTGGTTTCGATGATCTGTTTAAGAGAATTTTTTTCTTAATCTGATATAATAGCATTAGTATAAGTCACATTAAGCTATGTATGCTTTATATGAAATATGAGATCTGCACAAGCTTCCTTTCTTGAAATCATACCTACATGTTCACAATTTGACCCTTGTTGACATTGAATGACCTTTTACCTCCATTAAAGACGAATTGGTTCTTGTGCTCAATGAGATACAACTAAATATTGAATAATGTAGGTCTATGACATCTGTCCTAGCTTCCCTTCTTGAGAATTCCATACTGTGACCCTGTTGACCAACTTGACTGCAAATGAACTTTGACATTCGCCAAAGACAATGGAATTTTTGTACACTCAATGAGATACACCTACAATCTAGGAATGCACAGTGCACACATATGTCTGTGTAAACAGTGTCAATTTCTCCAAGATCTTTAAATGAGAATAAGTTTTGAAGCAAAATGTCTATGAATGTGTTCAGTTTCATGTGTGTACTCTGCCTTTGAGTAAACGTTACATTAACGTTCATCCCTGATTCTACTCACTGCAATGTTCCTTACTTCCTATAGCACTACTTGGTATGTACCCACAACAGCAGTGACTTTAAAGTTCATGAAATCACTGCTTACTGCATTAATTACACATTCCATCTGATTGTCTCACAGATACTTTCCCTGTCCACGGATGTCTATGTGAATTTTTGTTAACCACACACAGCCCTCTAGACTAGGAAAAACAGCTACAGCAATAACCAGAATGCCAAAATGCATTGTGGTTTTGATGGTTCTGAATAATGAAATGTTATCTCATTTCTTTGTGTACAGGTAAATCTGAACATATTGGCAAAATATAGTTTTGTGTTGATCATGGAAATCATTGCACATCTACTTTATATTAGGTATAACATTCATCCCAAGGTTCCTGTCTCAAAATATTATGGTAACAAGGTATTTGAGTTTCATTTCTGCTTTATTTATCTAAAGACACCATGTTTATGAGGTTTGAGGTTTTGACTCTAGTTTCTCAGATGACCTTGACCCCCACTGAAAACAGTAAGAATGCCTCCTGTGTTGAAAATACATCTACATTTGAAGTATGACATTTAGCAAAGTTTCTTACTTGAAAATATTGTGTTAATGTTGTTTTCAGCGTTTGACCACAGCTGGCCCCTATAAAACAATTCGGTTCTTCCTTTGATCATAATAAATCCATCTGCAAAGTATGATATTCATCATTGGCACAATCTAATCTGTGACACCCTCCGGGCTGTGGTATGGTTAGGACATCTTTAACACTGTTACTTTGTCAGGCCTAACTTAAGTATTAACATTAATCGTTAGTGTTGTACTATTGATAACTTCGGCAAATTCTTTAATGAAATATTTTGGTATCTTTGCCTGATTTCCTTCTGATTATTTCCACAAATTAACTGAATAGATACATTTCCACCATGCATCTCTTTAGAATTGGTCTACTGTAATATCACCAGGAATGTATGGGCAAAACACTTCATCTTCCTCCAGGAGCTCTGCTTTTTATGTTGACAAACCAATGTTTACATCCTGTATCACAGTATGCGCTCTTTGGTTGGTTGAAAAAAGAGCAACCTACTGAAACGCTATGATAATCTGATTGGTTAAAATACTCAACTTTTTCAGTGAACGAGAATGTCAAGAGGCTTAGTGATTCCTTGCCACTAATACGTGCAATATACTGCAGTAACCACAGGCTACCAGATGAAGCCATTAATACTGTACATCATTTTCCAATACCTACTGTACTGTACGCATGTATTAAGATAACACTGGAGGCCAAGAATTCTCTAGCCTGCACAGTGGTACGCTAGGTACAGTACGAATTTTCCAGGAACAAGAGGTATACTCATATGACAGTTGAAATGATTGCTAATGATATAAACTACATAAATTCCTCCATTTACCCAATTACATGACCAAATAACTTATTTATTTCTATTGTACAATACGACTTTTCCCTAAAAGAAATCGTTGATGTAAAACTATCTCCACTTCAGAAAACAAATCTATTCCACATTGTTTGATGACAGAAGGAGAGCTGTATTTCAGATAATGGTTCCTCTGGGAAAGATAAGAAGGTCAACCATTTCTCCCCATTTTCAACAGAGGTCATTGGTCAATCACCATTTTCAGACAAAAAAAATGTCTGAGATGCCAATTATGGCTTTAGAATCTAAGTGAGCACTTTCAACTGTCAAAACAAGAGCAATCAGTAAAAGAAGCATGATACCAAATACTGTACTGCTGATTCGTGGACTAAATACTGTAGAAACTTAAATGTGTATGGTACCTGCTGAACTTAATCAACCAAATTGGGCTTTCAGATACTTTACAGATGCTTTCAGACATATTTTATCAGAAACCAGCACAATGCCAGCTCAAGATGCATAGATGAAGTTTTATCATTAAAACTCAAAGACTTTTAAAATTAGTACAGCAACTACAGTACTGTACACTTTATAACCTGACTGACAGGTAAAAGTTTTCGAATTGGAACTTCCTAAATGTGCAAGCATTGCCAGCCTTTGCTTGGAAGGGAGCTCAAATACCTTCTACCCATAGGAAAAGACAGAAAAGTGAAACAACACCAGCAAAGGTCTTAACATTTTGTACTCAAGGACCTCAGAGTACCTTTGGCCCACATCAAAACCAAACAAAATAATAACATTTATATACTCCATCTAACAAGAGGGCTCCTTTTCTCAATATGGTGCATCTATGTACCAAGTTTGAGAACTGTCAGAGTTTCCCTTCTTGAGATATCATGATAACAAGATTTTCAGTTTTGACCTCTGGTGACCTCAGATGACCTTTGACCTCCACCAAAAACAATAGGGATCTTTCTCTCAATATGGTGCATCTATGTACCATGTTTGAGAACTGTTAGAGTTTCCCTTCTTGAGATATCATGATAACAAAATTTTCAGTGTTTGACCTCTGGTGACCTCACATGACCTTTGACCTCCATAAAAACAATAGGGATCTTCCTCTCAATATGGGGCATCTATGTACCAAGTTTGAGAACTGTCACAGTTTCCCATCTTGAGATATTGTGATAACAAGATTTTCAGTGTTTGACCTCTGGTGACCTCAGATGACCTTCAACCTCCATAAAAAACAATAGGGTTCTTCCTCTCACTATAACATATCTATATACTACGTATGAAGTTCATTCAACTTCCCTAACTTGAGATATTGTGTTAACAAGGTTTTCAGTGTTCTGACCCCTGGTGACCCCAGCTGACCTTTGAACCCCACCAAAAACGATAGGGTTCTTCCTCTTCATATGGGGCATCTGTGTACCAAGTTTGAGAATGAAACGTCAGACTTTCCCTTCTGGAGATATCGTGTTAACGAGAAGTGTCACAAACACACATACATACACACCGGCACACACACACACACATACACACGCCATCATGAATGCATAGGTTTCTCTTATCATCGAAACCAAAAATGCTGAAGTTAAATGGTTTCACCTCAACTAGCTGAGTAAATTTTACCACATCATCTTTAGTAATGATTATTCTTACAATGTCACCATCAATGACCAGAAAATATCCACTTCATCACTTTAACCGTGTCATCAATTACTGCAAGATCTGATACACTCTGTAACAACCCTGAAAAAGTATGCATTAGTTTTTTTTTAACAAAATAGTGAGGAATCCAGATCCAAGTGACAATATGCAACCATTAATTTGAACAAATAGAGTGGTGAGTGACAAACACATGAAAGGGGGGGGGGTGAGGATGGAAGATATAAGGACATTTAAAGTAGAACATTTGGGAGTGACATGGAATTCTTTCTACCCATCCCCTGTGACTATGAGCCAATAGAATTGAGCTTGGTCTCTTATGCATTGAGTTGTTGGTTTGTCATAACACTGTCATATATGGTGAAATGTTCTCCACACTATTTTTAAGTTGAATGTACAAAGTTTAGTATAAAATATACCATCCTATTCCTGATGACCCAATATAAGCTTACAGTAGCAATATATTAGACAACGTAAAGCACATTTTCAAACAGTTTAGATCAAAATTTACTTGAAAATCTTTGTCTAGTCTGTTCCTCTACTGCAAGTGTAAGGCACAACAGTTAGAAATACATGTGTTGGCTAGGCTCTATCACAGTGTGTATCTTTATATGTTAGGCTACAGAGAAAGTCCCAAGTCAGTCTGGATGAAAATATCTAGTAGGAGGAAACCTTTGAATTAAAGTTTGTGAAAATAATGCTGATTGCTAGCTTTGGGTCTTTTCCACATGACATGTAAATGTTCTTTGTAGTTTTGACTGAATAAGGAATTTGATACTTTCAACGTTCGATCCTATACTTTCCTGAACAGGTGATAGTAATAACAACAGTACAATACAAAGTGTACACAGACAACAATACAACTTGTGAGATCCAACAATGGTTTTTGTGACTGAAATCTTTTACTTCAGGGAGTATAAAACCTCATCCACATTATCGCAATTTGCATCAAAAAAGAAGTTTTCTTTGGAATAAACGTTGGTATAGCATTCGTTCCAACCATGTACATAGTTACATATATGCAGTAGTGTACTTGCGACAATCTATGCAACATTAACATAACAGCCAGGCAGCTGTGCAAGTTTGCCCTCACAGAAACACATTGCGCAGACTCGGGATGGTGGATGGGCTCAAAACTGTAGGTCAAAGCCTTATTTTGCTCATTTCCCCCCCCCCCCCCCCCGCTTATATGGCTGAGCTTTCTTTTTGGCGAGAATTACAGGGAAAATGTTACTTCATATTTTTACCAACACGCATGTTTTCCAACTTGTAGTGACGAAAAGAAAACATGCATGCAATTCACTCCTCTTTTTGTTGTTTTCATGTACCTTACATGGTGCCAAGTACTGCCATATGGGCCTTTCAACTGTTTTTCTAGGTAGGTGTACCCTATTTTGGAATGTTTCTCATTCTCTTGCTTTGCTTTTGATTTTATGTCTCACAAACATTGTTACTTATTTTGATGTTCCATTGTTGCCAAGTTGTCTATCTTTTTACTAAAATGCTAATTTGTGTTTGATGTACCCTGCAAGGTGCACAGTTTTTGTGTACACAACTTGAAGCACATGTCTTGGAATTTTCCGTAACCCCCAATCACGGACTATTCCAATTTCATACGTTCTAACTATAGCCTTTACATACTGGAACCATCCATTGGCCAATAAAGCACAAGCCATTTTGTGAAGGTGAGAATATGTTTGCAGTTCAGTTGTGTTCTCTCTGATCCACTACCGGAGCACGTATCAATTGGTTCCTTCACAAGGCTTTACTTTTTACTAAGTATTATCGAACTTTCCAAGTGTACCTGGTATGTTTGGTATACATGTTACTGTAGCTGTTAAGTTTGATAACGTCGGTGTATGCGTCAGTGCCATGCTATGTATGCCGGGTATATCGACCCAGCTTATTTACAATGTTTTCACAGTTTGATCCTTGTTGACCTCAAGTGACCGTTGACCTCCATTAAAACAATAGCATCCTTGTGCTTTATAAGATACACCTACACACTTCATATGACATCTGTCCAAGCTTACTTCTTGAGATATTGTGTTTACAAGGTTTTCACAATTTGACCCCTGTTGACCTCAAATGACCTTTGACCTCCACCAGAATCAATAGGGGTGCTGTACTCAATGTGGTACATCAACACACTAAATAAGACATTTGTCCAAGATTCCGTGCTTGGGATATCGTGTTTACAAGGTTTTCATAATTTGACCCCTGTTGACCCCAAATGACCTTTGACCTCCACCAAAAACTATAGGGTTCTTCAACTCAATGTGGTGCACTTACATTCCAAATATGAGACTTGTCTAACCTTCGCTTCTAGAGATATCGTGTTTACAAGCTAAGGCATCACAAGCATACATACACACATACTCGCACATGCACACCACATCATCATTGCATAGATTCCTTGCCTGCCGTTGGCAAGGAATTAACCAGAATGCAGAAATGCATTGTGGTTTCGATGATCTGCTGAAGAGAATTTTTTTTTATTGTTTTTATGTCTTACAAACATTGTTACTTATTTTGTTGATGTTCCATTCTTGCCAAGTTTTTATCTTTCAACTAAAATGCTAATTTGTGTTTGATGTGCCCTGCAAGGTGCGCAGCTTTTGTGTACACAACTTGAAGCGCGTGTCTTGGAATTTTCTGTAACCCCTAATCAAGGACTATTGCAATTTCATACTTCTAATTATAGCATGTATATTGCAACCATCCATTGGGCAATGAGGCACAAGCCATTGTGTGAAGGTTAGAATATGTTTGCAGTTCAGTTGCGTTCTCTCTGATCGAATACCTGAGCGAGCGAGCAGGTATCAATTGCTTCCTTCACATGGCTTTACTTTTTGCTAAGTATTATCCACCTTTCTAAGTGTACTGTACCTGGTATGTTTGGTATACATGTTAGCAGTTAAGTTTGATACCGTCGGTGTAGGTGTCAATGCCATGCTACAGTATGTATGCCAGGTATATTGATGCAGTGTATTTACAATGTTTCCACAGTTTGACCCTTGTTGACCTCAAGTGACCATTGACCTCCATTAAAATAATAGCGTTCTTGTACTCAATAAGATACACCTACACACTTCATATGACATCTATTTAAGCTTCTCTTCTTGAGATATTGTGTTTACAAGGTTTTCACAATTTGACCCCTGTTGACCCCAAATGACCTTTGACCTCCACCAAAAACAATACGGTTCTTCTACTCAAGGTGGTACACCTACATAACAAATATGAGATCTGTCCAAGCTTCCCTTCTTGAGAGATCGTGTTTACAAGATTTTCACAATTTGACCATTGTTGACCCCAAATGACCTTTGACCTCCACCAAAAACAATAGGGTTCTTCTACTCAATGTGGTACACCTACATGCCAAATATGAGATCTCTCCAAGCTTCCCTTCTTGAGATATCATGTTTACAAGGTTTTCACAATTTGACCCTGTTGACCCCAAATGACCTTTGACCTCCACCAAAAACAATAGGGTTCTTCTACTCAATGTGGTACACCTACATACGGAATATGAGATCTGTTCAAGCTTCCCTTCTTGAGATATCGTGTTTACAAGGTAGGGCGTCACAAACATACATATACACACACACACATACACCAACACACACCCATGCATGATTACAAAGGTTACGATTATCATCGAAACCAAAAATGGAATGCAAAAAGTGACAGGTGGGTCAATGCAGACCAGACTGTCTAGATTTCTATTTCAAAACAGAAAGGAACCTCATTCTATCACAGGGGTCCCACCTGCATTACATATGTTTAATAGGGAAAATTGCAAACACCCACGATAAAGTGTTTGTACATAATCATCTTGATGGTTCACAGTGGCTACCATGCACAGTGAGGGCACAACCCAGTACAAATCTGTTTGAGATTAATCTTACCAATGATCGAGTAGTTCGTAAGCACTTAGACCCACTTAGACCAAATCCGGTTGCAAATTACAATGAGGAAGATGGAAGTGGTGAAAGTATAATTGAACCACCATTGGAAAATGAGACAACTGCACATTCCGATGAGTGGAATGAAAAAGTAATCACTGGAAATACTTCCCAAACAAACACAGACAAAGAGGTAAATTCCAGGCAGTCAGAAAAATCTGCACTGCTGTACAATTCACAAAGGCTCACATGCAGACTGCACCATGCCGATCCTCACGTATTCCAAAACCTTGTGTAAGACTTGATTTGTAAGATAAATCCTGTTTTCAACCCTAAATTAGTGTTCCATAGCAGTTTGAGAGAATAGCCTAATGAGTAGTTGTTAGAAGAAGGGTTCTTTGCATGTACTGTATGCATCTTAAAGATTGTTTGTTTGTTTAACCATGAGCTACAGGTATATAGAGGGGGAGAGTGTTATAAAGAGAAATCCTATTGCTGTACTACTGTACTGTGATGTCAGTCCCGTAATTACAGACTAACCTAGCAACACAACTTAGCTGTATCTGCCTTTACATCGGTATCTACAGTATCCCCCGAATATCACATGTTTATTGTCAAATGTTTTACTTTTTGGGTACATTGGTAACTCTATAGAGAATTCATGAAATCTAGTGACACTAACCTAACAGTGCCTCCCACATCTATCATGCCTTTACTTTTCCAACACATGCTTTTTACAGTAGGAATCACTTGTTTAAGTAACATACAATAACATTTTATATAAAATTGGGAAAAACAATATCATTTATACATGAGCAGGCAGTGAAAAACGCTTTCAAGTTTGTTCAGAAAAAGACAAGGGCTGTGAGGAAAGCAGCAAAGATATGTAGAGTTCCAGAGTCTACTTTCAAAAGGTATTTGAAGAGAGGAGGGGGAAATGTTGATATCCCCATGGGATCACAACCTGTGATTTCAAAAGAAGATGAAGAAAGACTAAAGAATCAGATTTTTCATTTAGCTGAACTGGGCTCTCCAATGTCCCACCAAGACGTTACAAAACTAGCAACAAATACACCAGTATTTTTAGGGCTGAAGGAAAAGATGACAAGCTATTTTCAAGAAACTGGCAGCAAAAATTTCTCCAGCAATGGCCTAAACTAACAGTTGCAAAACCATTGAGGCTTGGTCTTAAGAGGGCAAAAGCAATGCAAAAAGAGACTGTAATAAAATATTTCCAAGAACTCTGACATATCATGGATAAGAACAAGCTTCATGATAAACCACACTGAATTTTTAATGTAGATGAAAGTGGTTTCAAACTGGAACACACACCTCACAGAGTTGTGGCACAGAGAGGATCAAAAGTTAATGCAACTGTTGCAGACCGTGGTCTTGGCTGGTGGAAGTGCTATTGGACAACCCATCCCCCCTTTTTTGTATTTAAAGGAAAGTGAATCAATGACATCCTACAGAATGGTCCCTTGCCTGGCAGTAGCTTTGCCATGTCTGCCTCAGGATGTGGTTACCGTACAATTTTCAAAACCTTAATTGAAAACCATTTTTCTAAATATTTGGGAAAAAGAAACAACAATCAACAATGTCTTCTCTTATATGATAGACATATGTCTCATATTTTAATGGAGCTAAATGAATACATGCCTGTTCAAGAAACATAATTCTCTTCGTCCTGCCTCCACACACCAGTCATATTCTACAGCCAAAGGACATAATGATCTTGGTCCTCTAAAAACATACTACTACCAGGAGTGCCAAAAATTCATAAGTCAAAATCCTGGCAACCAAATTGGCAGTCTCATCTCAAGAGCACATTTGAAGGCTTTTCGCCACAAAATCTTGTCACCTCTTTCAAAAGACTGGCATCTATTCACTGGATCCTTCAGCAGAGAGTAATCAGAATTTCCTCCCTGGGAATTCTCTGAATGTGAAGGAACAAAAACAAGCAGGTAGCACAACAAATCAAGCAAAATGTGGTGCAAAATCAGTGGAAGCTTTCCCACAAAGTAATATTCCAGTCCCCAAACCACAGAAGCAAGCCAAAAGAAAACACAAATACAGACCAGGAAGGGTGGCAATTGCTAAAGATAGGATTGTTCTGAATATCAGAAAGTTGTTAGTGGAACCAAGCAGAGCCTCACTTGCTCCTGCAGGCAAAGATGTCTCATTAAAACCAGGACCAAGTTGCCATCAAACTGCCCAAGTGGATGAAGAATTGGATTGCAGCCAGGAAAATGATGTCTGCTGTGTGTGTGTGAGAGATGCTCTCCACCAACCCTGAGTGAATGTAAGAGTAATTTGTAAGGTATTTCAGCTAGTAGTATTCTTGATATGTTCTTTAGGTTGCATGTATTGATATGATAATTTCATGGCAGCTGTTTATATCTCTGCTATGTTGTTCAAATAGTTTTCTTGTGCTGTGTAATTGTAGGTTTCTTGGTCAGTTGACTATCTTTCTGAGTTTACTCTGTTACTGGCAGTCTGACTCGACGCATCTCGTCGCCATCATTTAACTACTGTGTACTTGAATATAATTACTTACAATAACTATAATCTCTACCAGTCCACGCCTGTCATCTCTCTCCGTGTTCGTTTCCTAGAAGTATACCTTGCTCCGCACCCATAGATACACTTCATTAAAGAACTCCCCCGTCTCTTCCACCAGCATATTCTGGTGCATGGCCAACGTTTCATGAATTCTTCAGAAGAGAATTTAAATTTGTAGGGTGGGCACAATGTGAACATTGCTTACATTGGACACACCTGGAATTTGAGGTGCTTACATCAAAAGATGAGATTCAAAGGGTTAGCCTAGATAGGTCTGTATTTACGGTAAGGATGTAAACATAGGCCAAGGTTCGTGTACCATTAGTAACAGTGGTGTCCAACCCATAAAGAGCATAGCCTAGGCTAGTACTCTAAATGGGGGTGCCTGTGCATCTTACTGTAAGCTATCTCAACCCCACCCCACCTGACATCCACAACAAACGACAAAGGAAAGTTTTGTGAGGAAAGTGTTGATGCACTTTTCTAGAACTTAAGTTGGATACAACATGCCAAGAACATTTCTGGGTTTTGTGCATTTTACAATGGCCTACACACATGCAGTCCACAGTACTTCATTGGCATACTGTCATTACTCAAAAGTCACCCACCAAAGTTAACTTGTACTCACCCAGTCTTCCTTACCATTGATCTACGATGTGCAGTGCGATAGCCTAGGACAATTTCGCAGAAAAGCTACCGTGACACAGTGTTGGTACAGTCTCTCACCAAGATACTAACTGTTACTTGTTAGGTCTAGACTATAGTCATGGATTAACTTAGTATTGTACGGACTACGGGGTTGGCTAATTCCTAGTGACCAAATACATCACCTTTAGCTTATCTAGTTGTTCCTTCAGCTTCTCTTGTAATTCCAACAGAAGTTTCTCCTTTTCCTTCAACATTTTCATATTTTTCTGAGAGAACATTTGGAACTTGTCCCACACCTTGGGGGTTGTGACTTTTTTTCGTCGCTAACATGGAGTCCGTGGGGCATGGAGCGCTCTAGTGCCTAGCTAGTTGGTCATATCGTAATTGCATAGCCTAGGCTATAGGCTTCCCGGCGGGCTTCTCCGCTCGCCGCAGACAATATGATATCTGTCGTCTGCTAGCGCACGCAGTTACTGCATCAGGTATCAGGAACAGATTTGCGAAATGAGCATTATACGAGAGCCTAACAATGCCATCTATATAAATATTTTCAACCTGTAATAACACATTAATGACCTGTTAGTACAGATTATCAATCTGTAATTACAGATTATTGATCTGTATTTACCGATCAATAATCTGTAATAACAGATTAAGAATCTGTTATTAGAGATTAAAAATATTTGTTTATATGGCATTGATAGGCTTTCGTAGCATTAAAGAGAAGAGTATTTTTTTTCTACCAAAGTGCCGCTTGGTGTCGACAGTTCAACATCTAGGTGACATCAGAACCGACAAGTAATCTTTATCTGCCTATTTCAGGAAACTTCAGGAAATTCATATCCAGTGGACAATATATGAAACTTCTGCCTCTTCAGTTTATTTGCATGCGATAACTTGTTCACAACAGGGACAAATGTATTCATTTATGTCAATTAGACAGTCGTTTCAAGTTTTGTGCCACCTTTTCTGAAAATGTTGGCGGCTAAACACCTGACTTCAAAGCATTGCTTATCTTCCCTGGATTTCCAGGGGCTTAAAGTATTAGCTGTACTTTTATTTTACCTCCTATCTCCTAATAATGACACCTACCTGATATCAGCAAATCATTTGATGATATCGTCTATTTATTTTCAGATATAACCAATTAACTTGATGATATCAGCAATTGAATTAGCGACATGTTGAACTTGCTGATATCAGCAATTCGTCACAGTTGAATTACTGATATCAGCAAATGATTTGTTGATATCAGCAAATGAATTAGTGATATGTCCAATTTGATGACATCAGAAAATAATTGGTGATATCATCAAATAATTGATGATTTAACGATTAGTTGTTGGTATCAGCAAATAATTCCTGATACCAACAATTAATTAGTGATACCAGCATATCATTTGATGATATCAGCAAATGAATTAATGATATCATCAAATGAACTAGTGATATCAGCAATTGATGGTTAATATTATCAAATGATTCGCTAATACCACCAATAAATTGTTGATATCATCAAATATTGAATAAAAAGTAGTAAAACGGATTGCTATAGGGACGATTTGTTTCTTCTGTTCAGCCACTCGCTACGAAAAAATTGTCATACAAGAGCAAGCAAAGCAATATGCATGGTAGTTTACACATGTATATGATTTACCCGATCATCTGACAAAGAAGCGATTAGCGTATATGAAGTATTGGTGGAGAAAGTAAAAATCGTTGAAGCACATAAAGACTGACAAAGGACCGGCAAAGCATACAAAGCCCGGTAAGGAATATAAAGACCGGCTAAATGGCTGAATTTAGGTACAGCCATTGAAAACGTAAGAAGGGAATGCTCTCAAAAAATAAAAATGTAAAATGTAAAGAGCAGATGCTCTTTTACAAAATGCCTTGAAGTCTCAAAGATCTTGTCGCACGTGGTATGATAATATGAGTACTGGTGTAGCCAGGATTACTCGGTAGAGCCGGGGGCAAAGTTTCAAATGGATAAAAATATTAGTCGGGAAGAGTGCCGACATGACTAGGCTAAGCGGATCGCTACATCATTTGGTGCGGAGCGTGCAGGAACATTTTTGGCTTTACAAGCCCCCAGATGACAGGAAACTACGAAAGGCGAGGGTTGCTTTGGGATGTTTTCGGCAATCATATTATATATCATTGGTCATCTTTTTTTTCATATGGTTTTTGTTAATTTTTCCTTTTTTCTCCCTGTATTTTGTCTTTATTTTTTTTCATTCACGGTCTTTATTTTTCTTTCACATTTTCTTCATAATTTTTTTTAGGGGATGAACGGCATACCCCTGTGCCCTTGTCTACAATAGTGTACATGGCGATTGCTTCTTGCAGTCATAAAGCATTGCAAGGATACTGCTTTCTTTTCTCTCTCTCCCCCCCCCCCCCCTTTTTCTTTCTTTCTCCGCTTCTAACTCTTTTTCTTTTTTTTTCTTTCTTTTTTTCTTAGTTTTTTTATTTTCTTCATTTTTTTTAGGAAGTGCCATGTCTACGGCAGTGAATTTGAGATTCAACTTTATCATCATTCCGCCATTAGAAGAACATTTGGGGTGGAGAGGTGTGGGCAGAACTTTCGAGAGCTGGAATGGGAACTTTCGCTTAATTCGGTTTGTGTAGTATATTGGCGCTCTGCCACTCAGTGGCCATGTAGGTATGTCACTATAGCGGATCCAAGTCATTCAGACTGTTATGTGGGGACATGATTCTTCTCCTTTGGGAACATTTTTCTTCCCAGATGCGATTTGGTTAGATTTGATCAGTCTGCATGTACAACTTCAAGTTTTTATCCTTATAATGTAAAAAAGAAAACATCCGTTTTCTTGAGGCACCAAAATTCTATAAACCCTCTTGTCGGCATCCACTTGTGGGTCCCGTCATGACCGCCCCACCCCATTCCCTTTGATCATTCAGTGAGTAGCGTACAAGGACAGCTATAGGCACAGGCTGTGCAAGGGACCATGCATGGTACATACTAGCAGGACCTATGGTTTGTTTCATGTCAACACTGAATTATTTTTTCTATCCTTGGATTGGACAGATTTATTTGAAATTGGGGAAGTATTTAATTGAGCGGAATCCTTCAAAGTGGGATCTGTGGCGGTTGCAAACATGAATAAAACTGAAAGAGTTTTGTGTTGAATGCGGTAGCATCATCGGGATTTTCAATTGTCGACCGTGGTAATTAAGTGGCTTCGTTTTCGAAAAGGACTTACCAATGGTGTAAGACTATTGCTGACAACTGTGTGATGTTGTAGGAGCTGCAGTGCGCCACTGCATCCTCTTCTTGTGTCGGTTCTGTATTTAACATTGGCCTACAAAGTGGCCGGTAGCTGAGGCTGGGTATGATTGGGATGAGATGTATTCTACGCATCCACTGGTTAAGCCCCCCCCCCCCCCCCTCTTTCTTGAAAATTCCCATCTCCAATAAGATAGACATGCCTAAATAAACCCTGTCCCCCTGCAGAAACCTCTTTGCCTTCACCGTCCCAGACCAATTCTCTCGGTCAAAATCTGTAGAGAACCAGTTTATGCTTCGGGATTAACAGTGTTGTGTAGATTATTGATTTGTTTATTTGTCTCATTATTTTTGTTTAAATTACTACTTCGCAATGGGTTCTATTGGTATATTGACAACGGTCAAACTGGTCAAATGTAGTTAATTGTACAGCATGTTTTGAAACATGTTGCGATAAAAGTCTGAGGTAAACTCAATCCCGTAGCGTCTTGCTATGGATCAGTTTTCTCGTATTATTCTACGTTTTCCGTCCCATTTACAAATATCTTCAAGTTGATTTGCCTGCTCTCACGGACTCGATCAAGATACAGTCAATTTTTGAAGAAAGATTAATTGCCTAGTAAAGATGAAACTGAAGATTCCCTCATTGCGCTAAGGTTACCGAATGCCTTGTTACCGAAAGTTTTAACACTGACAGTTACTTGCAATTCTTTATCGTTCTTTGAAATGAAAGTGCATCCTTGAAACTGAAGTCAAGTGAAAACTTTATGTCAAGTGAAGTCAAGTCAAGTGAAAACCCTCAGATGGGCGTCCGTCAAGTTTAGATGTGATAAAAACTATATATATGCGCCCCTAATGGTTCCTGAAAGAGTGTTGAGTTATCTAGAAAAACATAATCATACTTTGGGGCATACACTCTGGACTAAAGAAAATTTAAAAGCGACGTATCCGTGATTTTGTAATAGTGAAGGCGCCGATAAATAAAGGCGTCCTCCTGAAGGACTTGTAGTCACTACTGGAGGGGAAGTTAAAGAAAATGTTAGTAATTTGTGAGATAGAGCTATAGGTGTAATATATATTACAAAAGTTGGGTGAAAAGTAACAAAGACTCAATTCTTCAACGTAGGCGGTAGGTAGGAATGGAATCGCAGTACAGTGTAATTTCAGAATATCTCCATTCTTGACAATGGTAGTTAGCCCATGCAACGAATGTGTATTTCTCATGCTTCAGCTCCGACTGCATTCCTAATAAAATGTAGGCGTCCATTAAATGGTCGTACATACCAACAGCTGCTGGGAATTTTAAATGCTATAGTGGGCATGGACAACGCTAGCCGGGTTCGGAAAATGGGGGGATATTAATAAAATACTAATAGAGTCTGCGCTACAGTCTGGGGTGGGAGAGGAATGGGGGGGGGGAACATCGGTAACCAAATGAAGAAATGTCGATTAGAGGCAAAAAAATACTTCCTTGTTTGGAAGAATTTCTGGTTGGAGAGCGAAAAATTGCCAGGGTCTTTCTTTTTCAAGGTAAAGATATAATATGCTGATGACCACATTTACGATTACTAATCCACGGAGTACAGAAGTCAAATTTATTTCTCATATGGACAGAGGAACACAGGAGAGCAGTAACATAAGAATTAAAAACATATGAAGGACACTAGAAAAACAGGAAACTGTCAACAAAGCTAGTGACCACTAAAGTAGAAGATGCAGAAGGAAAAAAAAGAGAACAGTAACAGTACAAATGGGGGAGAAAACTGATCCCGGAGAAATTAACAAAAAAAAGGGCAAGGAAAACAAAGAAGGAACGGAGGAAGAGAGAAAGAATGAAGGGGGAAGCTGAGAATATAGGAAAGGATAAGAAGAAGATTCCGAACAAAAGAACAAGTAGTAAATATTCATAACATCAAGGTAAATCACTTATAATTACTGATAAGTTTAGCTTTAACGCTGGCAAGGAATGAATTACAATGAATCATAGATTTAATCCTAGGGATGAGGGACTGCCGGATGCGATAAGAGTAATTATTTAAAATGAATTTTCCATGATAAGGCTCACACATTCCGACTAGCTGGATGTTTTTACCAACTGAATGACAGATGACCAAAGCGACAGTTTCGGACACTATGAATACCTTATCACGAGAGATCCATTATTTTAAAAAGGAGGGGGTACATTCTTTACTAGTAAAGGGCAGTATCAGGTTCTACCGACGAATAGAACTATTGGAGGTAGCAAACTTGTAGTGTGTGTACAAAACCTCTAGTACGAGTACAACGTTCCGAGTGCAAGTACAAGTACGAGTACAAAGTGTTGAATACGAGTTCTAGATTTTCAAATTCTGTGAGTACGAGTACCGTACAATCTCATGAGTACCACTACGAGAACAATTCCATGAATGCGAGAATAAGTACAAGGTCATGAGTTAGACCACATTCTTATGAGTACAATGATCATCTATATAACAAAATGAACATATTCTTTCTTTCTTTCTCTAATTTCTCTGATTTTGGTGGGGCAGCATGATTAGAACGAGTTCAGTTAATTAGTTTTCCTCCACAGTGTGGTCCAAAAACTGGTAACATTTGAGCAGTGTTTTGAAACTTGGTGGAGTGAGTCAATTATTGCTGAATATGGTAGTTAATGTATATCAAAGTTTCCCACCCAGAAAGAAAAGTGTGAAAAAAAAGGCAAATGGAATTAAAGGAGCATTCCAACCTTTAAATTGACAGAACTCGATGTCGCAGACAGGTTTGTGTTACTGAAAAAATGTAATTATATTTTTTGTTCTAAAAGTGATGTTTACCCTTAGAAATAACAGAATGGGAGGGTGAATATAAACGTACTCACTTATTTCTGAAGTAAAGATAAGGTTTACTTCTCAGGAAAAATGGTGTATCACGGTTTAGGTGTGGAAGATGTGTCTGTCCCTTACGCAAAACTTCAAACAAGTTCTTTTATTGGAAAACCATCAAATGAAAGTTTCTAAAAGGTGCCATATCTATTGGCAACTGTAATCATATCTCCGATGAAAATAAGCAAAATTTTGTCAAATGAATTTAAAGAAATATTCAACTCTAAAATTGTAAGGAACGGACACAGTCAGTCCTTCACACGTTTTAATTCTGGTAAAATGTCAGTCCCTCACGTCAGGCCCTCAAGTTCCACAATAACAGTAAAACAAAAAGTTACTTTTTTTTATATATTCAAAGCAATTTCAATTGGAGGGCAAAGTCTTTTTCTGTTGGCATGAAAGGACAATGACAATAATTTAGAATAAACATACATAAAAAAGAAACATTCCTCCTTAATTGAAGTAAAAGAAACTTGGAAAGCAACTAGGGCAAGTTTTGAGAGCTCTACACTTTTCAAAAATAGCTAGTATATCTACAGTACTGAACATAGTGTATTGGGGTCAGTCAAACGTCTTGAATATATGTAGAGAAGAAAAAGATAAAATTTGGCTTCATTTCCTACTTGCTTTGCCTTCAACTTCCACACACACGGGTCATAAATAGTTATAAAATAGCTGACTCATCACAAACGTAGGAATGGTAAACCCTGAGTATCAGAGTATATGAGTATGAATTAGCCTCGAGTCCGAGTACAAAGTACTGAGTACGAGTACCTAATTTTTAAAATTGTCTATAACGAGTACAAAATCACGGGTACGAGTACAGAAAAGTGTTCCCGAGTACGTACTCGAGTACTACAAGTCACGGGGTATGGACTAAGTAATGACAGGACTATCTAAGATTAGTTCCATGTTGGCGCCGAGTACAAGAAAATTTCGGCTTAAGTTAAAACCCCCCAGATTGCCGGAAATGACACTCGGGTTTACTTGAGCTACATGGGCCCAGCCTTAAAACAAGGATACCATTTCTACGGAGTGCCTAGTGTATCAAAAATATTGGAAACAAAGGAAGGGTAGGCTATCAGAGATAGTTTCAACATATCAGAAAAAATCAAGAACATTAGGAAAAATCCAGTGTATAAGAAACAAAACTACAGTGAATAAAAAATAAATGAAGCATTTTAGGAAAGAAGTCAGCATGTTAAAAAAAATCAGCCTATCAATCACCAAATTTTGACATACTGATTTTATTCTGTCATTTTGATGTACAATTTCAAATAAAAATCACCATACCAAGAGCATTACTGAGTGTCCAAGAGTATTACCAGGACGTTATACGGTATTACTTCAAACACCGTGGTATTGCATTAGCTACATATGGGTGCATATGTAATGCTAGATTTGAATGAAAATATCTTTACCAATTGCTAGTTTTTAAGTAATGATTTTCTTTTTCATCTTGCTTGTTGGAATGTTTGTTCTTAAATTTTGTCTGGGCAATTCAGTTTTTTTTTCACCTGGCACATCCCCTGCACCTCAGTCTACACCTTTGTCTAGGTCATAGTAATTTGTGTAACAGACTGATTTTGGGTGAGGGACACACTTTGGTGAAATATTCTGGCATTCTTAGATCCTTCCAGGTGCATCACTTTGTTGTTATACCTGACCCATCCTCCAGATCACAGCCTACACCCCAGTAATTTGAATAAACGACTAATATTGCGTTAGGTTTCTTTTTCTGTCTCACCATATACAAAATGATGCAATTATTGTCTTGAGTTTTAGACGTTCAGTAGTAAATGAAAACAGCGGATCCTGTAGTAGTCTTGTAATAATATTTCTGCACTTGTCAGTGCTTCTGTCACTGAGTTCAATTGTCGCAAATGAAGCAATCTAGAGAGTGAAATCTCTATGGCAGGCAGTTTTATTTCATAACAAAGCCTGGTGTAAGATAAAGTTTTCTCTCAGTTCATGTGTGTCAACCGCATTCACGCCGTGTTGTTCTCCACAGAATAGTTTTCAAATTGGTGCATGTTTCCACATAGCAAGATGACATTTTTTTTCCATGAGTTTTTTTTAATGAATTATGCATCCGCTCGCTTTTCATATTCTCGGAACATTTGGGGGGATCGCAGAAATTGAGTTTATCTTAGTTCTGTAGGGAGGACTGGTATTTTGAGGTGGAAAATAATGAACAAAGCTTCACTAACACATCATATAGGCCATAGGACTTAATTGGATGGGGTTTTGTACTGTTTTATGAAGTTGGAAAAAATCAACATCTTTGAAAGGCGGTGAGGACTTGGTGGCAGCTCCAAAATGAGTCCCTGAAATGCATCACTTTAACATATTAAGTGTACATTAAAACTGTCAGAAATATTTGCTTTTGCTAACCACGGTACATATCACACCACCCCCAAAGGCACATCTAAATGCCGGCGGGACTGTCTAAGCGGAGGGCCAACATCAGTCGGTTGACCTTCAGATTACGAGATCTCGTGTCTGCAATATCTTAATAAATAAGGTGAAAACAATCAACCTTTTTATCATGATGATACATATCAGATGGGTTTAGTTGATACAGGAATAATAACGAAATTGCTTTAATTTCTAGGATTTTTTTTTTCATGCGGGGAGATGACACTCACAAAAATGAGTTTATTAGGAGATCGACACCCCGTAGGATGAAATCTGTATGATTACGAGGATGTTCGGTTTAAGCGAATGTATCCTCTTGTGGGTTGTTAAACATTCTTTAAAGTTTGGACTCACGATGAAATACTGACACATACACCGTTAACATCCTCTTGTGGGTTGTTAAACATTCTTCAAAGTTTGGACTGACGATGAAATACTGACACATACACCGTTAACATCCTCTTGTGGGTTGTTAAACATTCTTTAAAGTTTGGACTCACGATGAAATACTGACACATACACCGTTAACATCCTCTTGTGGGTTGTTAAACATTCTTCAAAGTTTGGACTCACGATGAAATACTGACACATACACCGTTAACATAAACAGTAATAATAGCGACCGAAGATGTTTATTATATCATCTTCTTGTGTTAGAAATGTTAACGTAAACACTGTTTGACAAAATTTTCCCCAATATTTTATGATTCAAAAACGCTGATTCTGTTTTCCGCCATTGTATTTATTTCTGTCTGGAACAAAAGTTGCTAGGCTTCCTCATTAGAAAACTCTGGGATCTAGAGAATCGTTTGAATTCATGTTAATTCAGAATAACATTAATGATAGTATTATATCTATAAGTCTGGAGTACGACTTGAAATTTTGTAATATTTTGCCACTGAAAGTCAAATATATTATAGCCACTACAAAATCCATTGTTTAAGCCCCATTCTTGCAAACATAAATATTCATATCCTTTCCCCTTGGTCTGATTGATTTCAAGTAGGATGATCAAGTTGACGGCTAGACCTTCTTGGAGAGTATGAATTTTGTAGGGCCAAAAAAAAGTGTGGATACAATTTTTATATTCAAGCATCTGGAAGATGAATGCATATTTCTCTTTAAGATTTTCGTGGCAAGTAATCTTTCCCCCTACTTTATCTTCACTGAGATACTGACGAAGGACAAAGATAGATGACCACGCGATTGTCAGTAGGACTCATATTCCAGCTTTAATGGTCATGTGCAACTAATTAAATTACAAACCTTATGTTCTACAGAACGAAAGCAACCAAGATATAAAACTAAAAAAAAAAAGAGAGACAGATTCGACATGTGACCTGCTTTAAACTTTATTCATTCAAATTACTAATATGCCATTACTCGGACTAACGATAAATCAACGATAAATTATGTTCGTTTTTCTCGGAATGTTGTCACTTTGCGTTGGAAATCAAAGATCTTTGACCGACTTCCACTATCAAGTAATATTTATCCGAGCTCTATGCACTATACGATGCAGTTAGGCAGGCAGCAAATGATGACCTACAACTACGCAGCTTACTCAATCACAATGACACTCCCAAAGAAATTCGCGAATTACGGAAACCGCCGTCAGAGCGGATCTAGGGAGAACTAGAAAGAGAATGCGAAGACGGAAGCACAAACTCTACCAATCGGTATAATACGGAGCGATGTGTGTTTCAAAATGTTAAGAAAAAATCAATATATGCCAGGATAAATATCAACATGTTACAGTTTAACATCAATATCTCAATGGAAAAATCAATATGTTGGAAACATATATCATTATGTCAGAGAGAAGAATATCAAAATGTTACATTAAAATATTAGCATGTCACGATGCGCTTTTTTATGTCTCGTATGTAGAGAAACACCGTAAAATTTTGTTAGTCGTGTAAGGAAAAAGAAAAGGTTAATAAACTCGGGTAAACACTGGAAACTGAACTTTGAAGAGCGTAACGGTCACATTACACAACAATACGGTAAGTTGGGGAACCAGGCACCTTTCAGCTAGCTGGGAATATGTTGTTTTCAACAACATTGTACCTTCTGGAGCAAGTCTAATGAAACTGGAAAATTACCGAAAACACAGGTAGGAAATGCTCAGCATCTCTCTTGAGATTTCAATTTCACAACAACTTTACATGCTGTAGGCTGATTGATATTTCAAACAAACGGCGCACGTGCCGTAAACACCAATATGTTCACGACAAACGCAAAATTGTACATTCCATTGTGGTATAACCGTTGTTCTTGACAGTATGTTTTTCAAACGTAAAACGTCAATGTTTTCTCTGAAACATTGATGTCAAACTGTAACATGTTGATAACGTATATCTCACGAATTTATTTGATAACTGGCTATAACGTTACCCATTATAATACGGAGCGTCATGTATTTCAAAATGTTAGAAAAAATTCAATAGGCCAGAATGTCGATCTGACTTTTCCCCTAATTCCCGATTATATGGATCTATACCTGTGTATGTGTGTAAAGAAAACAAAACGAACAAAAAAAAAAAAAACATTCACGCGAATCGGGGATACATCCTAGACTAAATACCAGTGAACTGGGGACCTCATCTGTAAGGGAGGGGGGATGTCCCCGATTACGTGAGGAAAGTCTATGTCCTCGATCGGCGCCGTAAACGGGTATGTGTGCCCATACGTATGTGACGTCTATTTTGTAAACACGACATCTCAACAAGGGAAACTTAGACGGATCTCATATTTGCTATGTGGGTGTTCCACATTGAATACAAGAAATGTTTTTGATGGAGGCAGGGGTCAAGTGGTAAAAACCTTGTGAACACTATATCTCAAGATGGGAAACTTTTACAGATCTCATAATTGGTATGTGGGTGAGTCTTACTGAGAACCAGAAGGCTTTTTGTTGGCGGTCAAATGCCGTTTGATCTCACTTGGGGTCAAATAGTGAAAACTTTGTAAGAACAGTGTCTCAGCAGTGGAAACTTGCACCTATGAAATATTTGATAAGTAGGTGTATCTTATGGAGTTCAAGAACTCAGTCTTTTTTTGTGTGGAGGACAAAGGTCATTTGGAGTCAACAGGGATCAAATAGTAAAAATCTTGTAAACACGGTATTTCAAGAAGGGAAACTTGTTCAGAACTAATATTTTGTAACTGGGTGAGCTCTAATATTCTTTTGGTGGAGATCAAAGGTCACTTGGGGTCACTGGGGTCAAACAGTGAAAACTTTGTAAACACTGTCTGAGTAATGGAAACTTGCACACATGTCATATTTGTCATATTCTTATCGAGTTCAAGAACCCTGTCAATTTTGCTGAAGGTTAAAGGTCATTTGGGGTCAACAGGGGTCAACTAGTGAAAACCTTATAAACACGATATTTCAAGAAGGGAAACTTATACAGATCTTGTATTTGGTATGTGGGTGAACCATGCTGAGTGCAAAAAAACCTATTTTTGGTGAAGGCCAATGGTCATTTGTGGTCAACACTGGTCAAATAGTGAAAACTTTGTTAACACAATATTCGAGAAGGGAAACTTGTACAGATCTCATATGTGGTGTGTGGGTGTATTATATCACGGATACGAAGCCTAGTGCTTTTGGTGGATACCAACAGTAATTTGGGGCCAATGGGAGTCAAATAGTGAAAAGTTTGTGAACAACATCTGAGGAGGGAAAACATGTTACATTTGGTGGGTTATCTTACTGATTACAAGAACGCTATTGCTTTTTGTGGAGGCCAAAGGTCATTTTGGGTCAACGGTAGTCAATAAAAGAAAGCTGTGTAAACACAATATCTCAAGAAGGGGAGCAGATCTCATTATTGTTATCTAGAGTTACGTTAGTGAGTACATGTAGCATATTGTTTTCGATGGAGTTCAAAGATCATTTGAGGTCAACAGAGGTCAAATCGAGACAACTTTGTGAACATGATATCTCAAGAAGGGAAGCTTGCACAGAATTGATATTTGGTATGTGGTCAACCTCTTGGATATATCTCCGTAGTATGCAGTTGTGCATGTTCAGATGGATACATGCAGTAGCAGCCATCATCTTAGGTCAGCAGATGTTAGGCTTTTGTACATCTCCATTGGTGATATCACACATAACTGCAATATTATATTACAATGAACAAGCATTTTACAACTACTTGCCTCATGCAATATTTCTGATTCATGAAAAAAATTACAATGAATTTATCAAAACCACAATACATTTGTGCTTTCTGGTTTCATTTGTATAGCCATTTGGCCGGTATGTGTTGTAGACTGCAATGTAGTACGGGATAAGTTATTCCCTGAACATTATCAAGGTTGACTTTAACAGTTTGTTCAGTTTGCTCAAGCTTATTGACAGTCTGCATGCAGACTGGAAACAAGCTTGAGCATTACAAGAACAAAACTTAGATTACAATCCACTCAAATTACTTCATTTAAGAGGTCTGTGTCGTGTTTGAAACTACACGTACACTGACGGCATAGTAAAGACCAAGTGACATTTAACTAGAAAAGAGCTTCATTCAGAAGTTGCAGAGTGAAATCCTGAGTGATAATCCCTTTAAATTTTGTTTTAAAGGGTTTTTAATCCCTTTAAATTTTTCTCTTGAGATATGACTTTTCAATTTTAAGAAAAATGCAAAACAGATGACGTGGAGTGTTGCACAGCGTCATTTCGTTTGTTATGCCTATATATTTTGCCTCTTAATTACCGAGTTTCACATTGGTAAGTGATGTCGATATTTTTTAAGAAGAAAATACATACTTCCAAAATAATACGCTTTGGGCACATAAAAATTCTCTGATGTCCTTGAAATGAATGTTAGATAAACGAAGGATTAACAGAAGACAGGTCAGGTGAGTCCCTCCCTGAACATCACTAATTTGCATATTTGGCTTATGTGTATGCATGATGCATTGCTGTAAAAGAGAAATTTGTTTGTAAAATGTCAATGTTTGATGTATTTCCATGAAAATTGTGACTATTTTCAACATTTTTAATGCTAAATTCGGTCAATACTTCAAAATGTGTTTTTCATTTCACATGTACTTTAAAGGGAAATAGGGCGTTTGTTTTAGAGAAGACATCCATATTTTTGAAACCAATGCTTGTGGATGCAGAATGATAGATTATTCAAAATAAGGAAGCACAGTAGCCTTCTCTTCAAGAAATAAGCTCCTCACAGATAGAAATTCAGTTATCTGTTGCTCAACACTAATTTGTTCACCCAAACTTTTCAAAATTCAAATGATGCATCTTGCATTACTCATCACATGCATAATGTTTTGAGGAGATGAAGCTTTGGTAGATGTTTATTGATGAGACTGAATGGTTTAACAATGTTTACCGTTATTTTCTTTTGTATGTCATGTTGGTAGATTCTAAACGCCCTATTTCCCTTTAAGTAAGGATTGCAAATTATATATAGACTACACAAGTCATGTTTCCACATGGTATTCTTGGTCTGTTATCTTAAAAAAAGTGTAGGGAAAAATTCAATTGAAGTTAAAATTGATTTGTACTATTACTGTTTTAGAGAATTCTGAGGGTGTGGATGTTGCTCCTGACTTCAAACAGCAATTGTGAAATAAAACTAGAGCAGCAATGCCGCTGAACCCCAGTACTTCTGGTTGTTTAATGTTCTGAATATGTCAGAAACAGTTCAGTTGTGATTGAAGACATTAACCAGAATGCACAAATGCATTGTGGTTTCAATGATTTCATTATGAGGATTTTTATGAATCTGATATATGGTGACTGATACGTATCATGTGTCAACATGCACAACTGCATATTACAGTTACAGTGATGCAACACCTACACGCCTATTATTAACACCACCACAATGCAATCACATATCTTGGATATCTTGTCCACACATGAGGTAACAGAGCAACGGCAAACTCAATTTTGTACACAGAAATCTTTCAAAACCTCACATTACCCTTTCGCTCAGACTTCCAAATGCAGCTCAGATACACTGAGTAAACGTAACCAGACTGCAGAAATGCATTGTGGTTTCGATGATTCGATGAAGATCATTTTTCTCGGAATCTGCTGTAATAGCATTAGTATGTGTCTATGGCAAGTCAAATGCCCAATAATTCGACAAACCTGGATTATCGGTTGATAAACAAGATTTACTAACCGATCAACCAGGTTTATCGACGCCATATGACCAATAATTTGAGAAACCTGGCTTATCGGTTGATAAACCAGATTTTAGCAACTTGATAAATCTGGAATTTCGAATAACTGAGCATTTGGCGTTGATAAACCTGGTTTATCGGCTGATAAATTTTCGATTTGATGAACCAGATTTATCACTTCATGGGTGATAAACTTGGATTACATAGTTGATAAACCTGGTTTATCGAATTGATAAACCAAGTTTATCAAAAAACTTGGCTTATTGGTTGATAAACCTGGCTTATTGACGCCAAATGCCCAATAATTTGATAATCCTGGTTTATCGTTTGGATAAACCTGGTTTATCGACCGATAAACCAGGTTTATCAACGCCAAATGCCCAACGATTTGAGAGACCTGGTTAATCAACCGATAAACCAGGTTTATCACTTCATGGGTGATAAACGTGGATTATTAAGTTAATGAACTTGGTTTATCGCGTTGATAAACCAGGTTTATCAAAAACTTGGCTTATTGGTTTATAAACCTGGTTTATTGACGCCAAATGCCCAATAATTTAATAATCCTGGTTTATCGTTTGGAGAAACCTGGTTTATCGACCGATCAACCAGGTTTATCAACGCCAAATGCCCAACAATTCGAGAAACTTGGTTTATCAACCGATAAACCAGGTTTAGCACTTCATGGGTGATGCACTTGGATAATCAAGGTGATAAACCTGGTTTATCGTAATGATAAACCAGGTTTATCAAAAAACTTGGCCCAAGGTTTGTCGACTGATAAACCAGGTTTATCGACGCCATATGACCAGTAATTTGAGAAACCTGGCTTATCGGTTGATAAACCAGATTTTAGCAACTTGATAAATCTGGAATTTCGAATAACTGAGCATTTGGCGTTGATAAACCTGGTTTATCGGCTGATAAATTTTCGATTTGATGAACCAGACTTATCACTTCATGGGTGATAAACTTGGATTATATAGTTGATAAACCTGGTTTATCGAATTGATAAACCAGGTTTATCAAAAAACTTGACTTATTGGTTGATAAACCTGGCTTATTGACGCCAAATGCCCAATAATTTGATAATCCTGGTTTATCGTTTGGATAAACCTGGTTTATCGACCGATAAACCAGGTTTATCACTTCATGGGTGATAAACGTGGATTATTAAGTTAATGAACTTGGTTTATCGAATTGATAAACCAGGTTTATCAAAAAACTTGGCTTATTGGTTGATAAACCTGGTTTATTGACGCCAAATGCCCAATAATTTAATAATCCTGGTTTATCGTTTGGAGAAACCTGGTTTATCGACCGATCAACCAGATTTATCAACGCCAAATGCCCAACAATTCGAGAAACTTGGTTTATCAACCGATAAACCAGGTTTAGCACTTCATGGGTGATGCACTTGGATAATCAAGGTGATAAACCTGGTTTATCATATTGATAAACCAGGTTTATCAAAAAACTTGGACCAAGGTTTGTCGACTGATAAACCTGGTTTTTCGACTGATAAACCTGGTTTATCGCTTTATCGGTCGAAAAACCAGGTTTATCAACTGATAAACCTGGTTTATCGACCGATAATCCAGGTTTCTAGAATTATTGGGCATTTGGCTTGCCATATGTGTCACATTAAGCTACGTATGCTAGATCTGTTTCGAGTTTCGAGTTTCCTTTCTTGAGATCATCCATCTACATGTTCACAATTTGGCTCTTGTTGACATCGAATGAACGTCCATTAAAGACCAACTGGTTCTTGTACTCAGTGAAATATGCCTTACCTAAATACAAAGCCTTCGAATACCATTCACATAGCCTTCAAATCAACATTCGAATGTTAATTAAATGACTGCATGCCAAAAATGTCAAAACTCAACAAGTGCACACCCTTCAAAAAAAAAAAGCCTTCGAATGCTATATAGTCTTCCAATAACCTTCCTCACAGCCGAATTATGCAAATGAGTGAAAGGTTATAATGAAGGTTATTGAATGCTAAACTAAATGAAACTGTTGAATGCTTTACTGAATTCACATTCAATATAATGAAGAA
>CM037835.1:25982486-26029986 GCA_021234535.1 Stichopus chloronotus
TCAGTGCCAATCCCAATCCAAAACAGCAGGACCTTGTATTGTAAATTATTGTGAGGGAACTTCCCCCTGTGGATATGTGTCTGGTAATAGCCTGCCTAAAACTGCAGCCTTCGCAAATTGTGGCTTCCCTTCAGCAACATGGCGTACACTAGTCCCCCCCCCCCCACCATGCAGGAAGAAAACGGTATCCTCCCTCAGTCTCTACAAATTACATCCCTGTAAAGCTATATACTCCCACCCACAATTTAACACTAGTGACCTATTTTGTACCTTCTACAATGAAAGAATGAAAAAAAAAGAAAAAGAAAAGGTAGATCCAGGTTTTCTCCAAAGAGGTGAAAATACTGTAACATAATCTGTTGAAAAACTATTGCTTTCCACAATGTAATAATTTTTGGCCCATATGGCCTAACCTGAAACTGGACCCACAAATGTTGAACACTGGGAAAGTTTTCACTCCCACAATGCTAATGTGACAATCCTTCCACATTGTAAAACACAATACTCGCAGAAAAGAAACATGTTGCATTATTTCATATGGTCCATTTGGGGCCAATTATTTGAACAACCAGAAGAAACCACTGACATAGCAGTAACATGACACAAGTTCAAGTTAATGCCATACAATCTGTAGGAGAAGAGGCATTTTGCAAGATTTATTAAAATGGCCCATATGACCCACTTTGACCCAAAAATCTTGAACGCGACTTTCATCTGACTTTCCCCTGTTGGGTTAGAGTGTACCTCAGCAAGTGTAACGGATGCAAACACACGCACACATACACGCACCCCAACCTGACTGCATAGGTTCCTTTGCTGACGCAAGGAACCAAAAAGCCTAGAACCAGAGCATGCTAACTTCAAGTAGCTTTTCACAACTAAAAAAATCAACAAAGTAGCACTAATCTGAGGCATGTGAAGGAACACCAACACTGTGCTAGCAGTACAAAATATTAATCTGACACCGCTACAAAAGGTTGGAAATGTTCCAGAATGGTTCCCTCCATATCTCAAGAAGTCAAGAAAGTCTACTCATTGCAATATACATCTGTGCATCATTACACAGTAGGAGTATTTTAAAATATACTTTCCATTGCAAAAATGTGATTCAATCCAACAATATGAATTGATGACAGTAGTAGCCAAACCACAACCATGATAGTTGTTTCTTCAGTGTTAATGCAGTAATACAATTTTTTCCCTGCAGCAGCCAGCACAAATGTAGCCTTATACAATCTGCCTACATCATGTCATAACATATTTACATTTGTCTCTTATCCATACTGTCAAGTATTTTTCTACAGATGTCAACAATGACACATCTTTCAATCACTAGAAGTGAGTGGCATTTAACACTATTCTGAAATTAGCAACACATTCTAACAGAAAGCTGTGTTAACCTTATGGTGTTCACAAGCAATGTCAGAACATAAAACCAAATTCCACAGTTCATATTTGACACTTGCATGACACACAATTGGTATTCACAGCATAATGCAAACAATGTAATATCCATGTGCAGCACAATGCAAATACACACTTTGATGTACCATCACTTTAATATGTCTATTATGAAGTACCTGGAACTAGTTTTGTCAGCATACATAGCCTTTAAGGATGTGAAAGTCACTCCGTCCCTGACCTTTATACAACAGAACTTTAACTCTGGTATGGACTTGTCTAACAAATGATTTCTTTGTCCAATTTGGTCTCTGTGCAACTGACACACACAGCTCCTTCGGCAGACCCATAACTGAGACTCAGATAAATTATCTCTCTTAAAAAGATTGCATGTGTATGCAATAAGTGAAAACACTGACATTTCATGTCCAACACTTTGGTACAGTATGTCTTTCATATCAGACAATTTGGGAAAGAAGAATGGTGTTTCACAAAAGACTTTTTGCTATATTACATCACATTCTTACAGCATAATGTCAGATTCATATTACTTATCAAGGAACAGTAACTTGAGTAGCTTGTTTCTGATGCACCAGACTGAGACCTACAATGTTGCAAGGTCATAATGAGAGTTGTTACATTGAAAAACCTTCATCATCTACAGTCTCTGTGTAACTGACACATAAAGCTCCTTCAGCAGACCCAAAAATGAGAGTCAGATAAATTGTGGAAACACGAGGAACAGTCTCACACTGTTTATGTTGGACAATCTCGATCACGCTCACTGATTGGCTCAACTATAATATTCCTTTGAATGCAGAATTCAAATATTGCAAAATGGAAATGCATGCAAAATTAGAAAATGGATTACACAAAGCCACAATGGGTTCTGTGGTTCCTTGTCTGAAGATTATTTAACGGTGGTCCTTTAGTATTAACCAAGGGTAATCCATAACTAGCAAAAAAGTTTGGTCCCTACAGTATTTTGTGCTTTGAATGCTGATCAGCCAAATGTGCTCCACTACCATAGTACTTATCTGAATTTATCTTTTTAAACTGAACCCAAAGAGGAATGTTAATGACCATTAATTGGAACCTGTCCCACCCTCCCCTCTGTTGACCTACATTGTTAAACAGGAAGTTAATGTCTAAATATAGCAAGCTGTCCAGCACTCTCTGATCTGACTGACCTCAAAGGCAGGAAGTAATTGATACCAGCACAGGTAGCTTACGCATTGGAAATATGAACAATACATCAAATATTGATAAACAAACTATATTGTGAGTCTATTTTAAGAATTGAACAATACCAATTCAGCAGCATGATATAAAAATAAATGAATGGTAGCATACCCCCATTTGTCCCTAACAATGCTGATCCTGCAAAGGCACTGACTACCATAGTACTAATAGAGAAAGCCCTTAACATTGCAACATCTAATTTGCACAAAAACTATCACTTTGCATGATATAATAATTTATGGAACATATGATCTATTCTGAAGCTGAACCCACAAATGTTGAACACTGCAAAGGGTTCCACTACCACAATGCTAATTTAGCAAACCTTTCACATTGTAGAAAGGAGGCACTTTGTATGATTTCATGAAATAGTCCATATGGACCATATAGGACCAATAATCCTGAACAACCTGAAGGATCCATTACCATAGAGTAATGTGACACAATTTCAACTTAATACCATACAATTTGTAGGAGAAGGGACATTTTGCTTAAAATGGTCCATATGGCCAATTTGGACCTTGGAACGCAAAATCTTGAACACCCCCAAGGCACCACTACTGTAATGCTTCCATATACCAAGTATAAACTTTGTCCAAGATTTATTACTTGAGATATCCTGTTAAAGACATTTTCACAGTTTTGTCCCAGATGACCTTTGACCTCCACCAAAAACAATAGGGAACATCTTCTCAATACAGCAGACCTATATCCCAAGTTTGACTTATGCTTCAACCATTCTCTGAGCCTAACACAAAAAACGTCAACTAAAAAATCTGAGCATCAGGCTACTTCATACATGCAACTTCAAGACTTGATGTAAACAACACCAGCCAACAGGATATACTGTAAAATGTACTTCAAGCTTCCTAAAATCCAAAACACATGTTTCTGGCAATACCTCATGTGTCAGAAAGATCCCTGGTATGTGGTACAACAAATGGTTTCTGGCCAAACAGTTTAGAATTTATTTGGTTAGGTGCATGATATTAAAAAAATAGCTTTATCCTCACACACTACAATATTTCAGCATCATAAAGAAATATGTAAACTAGAAGCTAGCTACTCACATACTGGTGGCGTCTTGCACTGTATTAAAGATAGTATGCACCCAATTTGTCCACCACTTGTTGCTCCCGGCCCCAAGGTCATTCTGGTTTATTTCTATGGCTCTAACCTACTGTCATTTCAGTGACAGTTGGGTAAGATTAACTAAGATCTACCTCTGCAACAGGCCTATAAATGGTGCCAGAACTTTACCTAATTAGCTTTTAACCACAAATAGGCAGCATATTTATGCAGCGAAACAAGCTTATGCTATTTTTAGGTGGTAGTATTACTCTGTATCAATCATGTAAACTCTTATGGTACAATTTACGACACTGATCTTTAGCTAATTTACCTAGCACAGTAACGTTAGAGCCTAGGTGCCTAACATTAGGAATAGTACTTGGAGATAAAGTAAGTATGTTGACTACATAATTTCCTCAACTCCATCACAAAAACAGCTTGATACACATGGTTTGTCATTATTTTGCTTACATTTTCTTCCAGGACTTCTCTGCTTTTATGAGCAAATGTCTACAGTAATTTCTACTTACATAATCTAAAGTCTCTTTGCAGACAGTTTGTATTTACTGGCCTGAGCTTATATTTTTTCCCATTGATATTAAGTGTAGGATAAACAGAGCATAGAATTTCATGAAAATGTTACCATTTCTCTTCTTATGACTTAGAAGATATCAAGTGTGCATAAAAAATAATACAAAGTTTAACAACATGAATAATTTTTCTTCAACTTAATGCTTAAGACTGAATGTGGATGGGTGATTTTGGATACATGTTTGAGAGGATGAATTTATGACTTATTTTCCAGAAATTACAGAAATACACGTGTGCACGGACGATGATCCTGGTACTGGAAATGATACTGGTGCTGAGGGGGTATCAGTTCTTATGGTAACGCCCAACCCTAAGGGACATGGACTTTCTTTCATGTTATTGGGGATAACTACACTTTGCGGATGATGTCCCCAGTTTACTGGTATTTAGCCTGGTATGTAAAATGTGTGAAGCCTCTTGCACTGTTCTTCTGAAGTGGTATTCTGTACCCTGAACTAGAACTTTCATCAATCAACTTCAAAATGTTGCAGTGTTTTGATATCTGAACAAATCAAGTTTCATTTTGGTATCACTAGCTCCTAAACAATGTAAAGCTTCTCTGTAGCTGTAACAGACTCAGTGTCCTTTGAATAGGCCAAGATTCCTTGGCCTATGCCAAGCAAGTACCAACTCCCTCAAGTTTCTTTCTGAGATATTCAACTTTCTTCAGGTCAGACTTCAGCTTATGCCAGTCTTCATATGGGATCTAAAAACACACAAAAGAAAAACACCCTGAGAGTTCAAACACAGAAGTTATCTTTCATAGAATAAAAGCATTGAAGAAGTTGCATGCATCTTCAGTTTATTTTGGTCTTCTATGTTATAATTATTAGTTACAAGTAGAAGCCTTTCTTTACATTTTTTAAGTGTGAATAGTTCATGTGACCTCATAGCAAAACTAGATTCTACAAATTTAAACTTGCACAACTAAACCATTTTACTTTCTATTTACATCTACTGTATGTTAGCTTTCACGGTAAACTGGTATAAACACATGCAAAAAACAATTTTTATTCAATTTGCTAATAAAAGTCAAAATATCCCCATAATTATCGATAATAAATCAAAAGTTACAGTAAAATATTTGTGGAAATATTAGTGACAATCAAAGGGAAATAAAGTTTTTTGTGGTTAGAGTAGCTCTTATAAAGTGCCCTTGGCCTCTCAGGCATACAAATTTTGGGCCTATGTCAACTTATACATAAGTATAAAGAGTATAGGGGAAAAATTATAATCAAAGTATGGTTATCAGGCATCCCATTGTACCAATTTTCCTTTGTTTGACTACTGCGAAAGTTTTAATCCATGCTCAGCTTGATGCTGAAGCCTTACCTGTATTTGATGGTACCCAAGGGCATTCAACTGTCTCACCATCATGTGACGTCTTCCTGTTAAGTCTGAGGTGCCATAAATATAACTACCATGTCCATGAACAATTACTGCCACTCTGAAAAAGGGAAGTTAATGTCACTTGTCAGTAACAGTCATAAACCAGAAATCAAATCACTTTGAGATTACTTGCCAGTATTCATAGAAAACAAAGGATAACATACATCAATTTTGAAGTTCAAACATGTTACTCTTTGTGGGATACCATGTCTACGAGTTTACAAACTATGACCTCAACTGACTTCAAAATGACCTTTGACCTCCATATGAAATGACAGAGCTCATCTGCTCATCAAGGTCTACCATGTTAAAAACTTAATGATCCAGCAACATTCATTGGCAAGGATAGGTTCCTTAATTGGTTTTCATACTTCAACCTCAAGCGACCTCACATGACCTTTGATCTGCATAAAAAATGGTAGGGATCATTTACTTACAATGGACTACGATCACACTAAATTTGGAGTTCAAGCAACATTCAATTGCTAATATATCTATCTTAATATATTTTCAGACTTTAACCTCTGAAGACCTCAAATGACCGTTAAAATGATCTCTATAGAAAATAATAGGGATCACCTACTTGCAGTGGACAACCTACAAGTCAAGTTGGCATTTCCAGCAACTCTCCCTTATGGAGATACTTTTATAGAGATAGCTTTACATTTGTATCTGGCATGGAACTTCACCAAGTAATGTCCGCCCATATAAAATTTAATATATATATCTAGCATGACTGCTTATCAAGTTATATATGGCTTGATATGGCCATATCAAACTTTATATTACTATTTGGTATATTCTTTCATCAAAAGGTGTCTGGTTTGATATGACCATACAAAACTTTTTGTGTATATCTGGCATGGTGTTTCATCAAATTATATCTGGCTTGATATGGCCATATAAAACCTGATTCAACATAGTAAAATAGTTACTTCTAGTTTCATATCTGGCTTCATATGGCCAAATCATCCATCAAACTTGGACTGGCCAGATACAGCATATTCAGATATAAGGCCAGATATAAATTTTGAGTAAGAGTATACACACTGCTCTTTAAGTTAATGGACAATGTCAGCTAAGGTTTGAATAATTTTATAGATTCATCTATACAACACCTAGATCACGAATCACTGCATATAACTAATGCCACCTATCATCATAACTCTCTTTATAGGAAGATACAATACTATCAACTGACTACTGACTAGGAAGAAATGTCACTTTCACAAAACATCTAAGTTGATCACAAAGTAGTTTTCTGTAGCTGTTTATGCCACTAAATTGGACTCTGCATTGATTTACAAAAGTTAATTATAATGACGGAGGTGTAAAAAATATAGCTGTTGTTAGAGCACATCATTGAATGTGCTATTGTAATGGTCATATTGGGATGGCTTTGTCCTCGACATGATTACATATATAATATCATATAGGGGACATCATGCCATTTAGGTAGTAACACTTGTGACTGGGAACTCAGCAACTACACCACTTTGTTCCACTTAAATATGACAAACCAAAAACCATGTAACATCAAATGTACAAGACATGAAGTATTTTGCACAATTCATTATATGGCCCATTTGGCCCATTTACCTTAGACAAAAAAATCCCTTAAACCCCAAAGGTACAGTACGACTACTATATGTGCTACAACCTTGGCTTAGTACCATGCAATCTGTCAGACATTTTGCATGATTTCAAAAAATGGCACATATGACCCACTTGTGACCTTGAACCAAAAATTCTGAAGACCCTGAAAGTATGCAAGCATAGTAGGTAATGTGGCATAACTGTAACTTAGGGCTATACAATCTGCAGAAGAATAAGCAGTTTCCAGGATTTCACAAAAGGGCCCATATAGCTTATTTGGGACCATGGACTGAAAAATCCTGCACACCCCCAAGGTCTCAACTTAGTACTGTGCAATCTGCAGGAGAAGCACCATTTGGCATATTTGCAAATACTGGGCCCCATGGCCCACATATACCCATTGATGCCCAAATTTAGTACACTCATTGATGGTCCATAGCACAAGGATCATTGTCCCAAAGTTTTAAGAAATTTCATTGCACAAATTTTTAAACAGATAAAGATATAGACAGACAGAGAGACAAACAGATAGACAGAAAAGTTTGTAGCAATTGTGAACTAATAGACAGACAGTGAAACAGAGACAAATAATGAGACAGAGTAACAGACAGACAGAAAAACAGGCAGTGATAGACAAATACTGTAGATAGTAGGGTTGGGTGGTACCAGAGATAAGCGATAACAGAACTTTTTGCACATCGGTACCAGTACCAACTCTGGTACGATAGATTGATACATTGACAGGCTGATAGACAGACTGTAGACAGATCAACGAATAGATAGACAGACATATAGAGATAGGCAGGTAATAATCACAACTAGAGCAGCGATGCTGCAGTTGCTCAACCCTTCTGATGTTAGGAAGTGTTCAGTTGAAAATTAATTTGGAACACATCTATGGTCCTAACATCATTCATACTGTACACAAACTCATGTTGGGCTGCCAGCACATAAACACTGTTGACCTAGCAATTAACATTCGCAGCTGGACTGTTTCAGCAGGGAGTTGCTATTTGACAAATAGCAAAGTTGGTTTCAGGGATAAATCTTAGCTATATAACACTGCCCTTAGGGGACAGGGACAGGGATCAGAAAGTAGACTTCTAGTACATGCCACCAGTTTGTGCAGGGCAGTGGCATAACCAGAGGGGGCTGTCAAATGTCTGACTGTCCCCTCCCACTACCCCCAATGAAATTGGTAAGAAAAAAAAATATTGGATGACAACCACACCATGCATTTTTTAAAGAGGCTCATTGAGTTGTTTCCTGAAATTCACTCACTTTATCTACACCCGTCAAGTTTCCTTCACATACAAGTGACAAATGGTCAAACGAAGAAGATCCCAATGTTTCACATACAATGGAACATTAATGAATAAGTAATTAATGATTTAATTTGGTTTATGAAAATTCGTGACCAGACACTTTTCATACTAGTACTACATTCACACGCACACAACCAGTGCAACGAACAGCCAAAAATTTGAAAATTTTGACAGTTTTCATAACTATTGGATGTGAAACTTGACTACTTATGCTAATTGTAAGTATTGTCATGTGTTTATATCCTTCAAAACCACCACAAACTTTATTGATGTCAACTCAATGAGTCCCTTTAAGTAAATGCTGCTAAGTCGTGTGGAGTCTAATATTGATTCCGTAAAAAACAAATTAATGAAAAGAAAAGAATCTAGTATGATGAAATACGTAGGCTTTTGTTGACAAATAAGAATGTTGCATCTCTACTTAGTGAACCCCCCTGTAAGTGCCTGAATACATTAATTTAAACTGAACTAAACTAGCACTATTGATGTTATCAAACATTAGTCAACAATTTCTTTTTGTGGCTTTCACTCACAACCCTTGCAGAGACTGACCTTTTGGAAGTGTAAATTTCTAAATGTGGTTTGTCAAAAATGAAGAATATTTGGCCACAATTCACAAGGTCTGGAAGGTTGGGAACTGCCAGTTCCTGCACTATGAGAGGAACTTTTGGCAAAAATTTTAGTGGTATATGCTACACTACACTTAGAAAGTGCCATAATCACTTGTCTCCCCCCCCCCCCCCCTTAAATAAAAAGTCTGGTTATGCCACTGGTGCAGGGCCTTGACCAAGCCAAGACCATACCTCAACTCCCTAACATTCTCTGATAACCATTCCAGCTAGACCAGGGAAACAACTGGTGAAGAACAATAACCCCTCTGTATGCAATGTCCACACAACCAGCAAGGGGGGCTATGTAATAGATTCTAAAATTAGCTGTCAGGGAACTTTGCCATCATGGTACATTAGTTGTGTACACAGTGGACACTGGATACTACAGGGAGTACAAGTAATGCCCAAGAATAACAGTCAAAACAAAGTAACTGAAAACTGTCTTACACAAGCTTTAGCTTGAGGCTATTCATTTAAGGTGGTGAGCATGCCCCTCCAGATAAAGCTCACTTCAACTCACTACCACATAATATAACCACTCAAATCAAGGGAGTGAGACTTCAAAAGGATCTAAAGCACAAGGAAAAATGATCAAAATAGCCAAAAATTATGACTTCCCTTTGTCCTATCATATAGTTAGGAACAACTTGTATTGCCATCCCAATGTGGCAGCTTCACTGCAAATTTCAGAAAAATCCACCAGTAACTGCAGAAGAAGTAGGCTTTTGAACAGAGAGACAGACATTTTCTCCCCCTACAGTACCACATAAGCTCTACCCACACTCCGTGGGTTGAGCTAATAAATTGGATTTGTATAGCACTATTCCAGCTACACAGGGGCAGCTGCTCATGGCACTTCACAGATGAGGAAAACAAGACTTTTAAAAGAAACAAAAAGGTGAGTCTTAAGTAAGCACTTAAAACATGATAAGTCAGAACAATTTCGAAGATGAGGAGAAAGCTGGTTCCAGAGACTTGCAACAGAGTGGATAAAGGTGTGGAAGCTGTAGGCTTTCAGACGATCAAGGCCTCTAGACACAAAGGTAAAATTGATCAGAAGAGTGAAGTGTGTGTGCAGGACAGTAACGGGAGAGGAGATTAGACAGATACAAGGGCTCATGAAACTGTTAGGCACAGAATGCAAGCAGAAGAATTTTAAACTTAATTCTATGAGTGACAGGGAGCCAGTGGAGATCATGACAAAGTGACCTGATGTGGCATCTTTTCTTTTTGCCTTTAACTATCCATGCAGCAGTATTTTGGATCTTCTGGCGTTTCCTAATTGGAGAATTTGGTAGACCGAACAAATGTTTTGAGCTGACAAAAGCATGAACAAGGGTTTGCAAGTCCTCTGGTCCAGACATTTCATCATCTGACTAATATTTCTTAAAATGTAATTTGCAGACTGACAGGTTTCTTCCAAATGTTTAGTAAAACTAAGAAAACTATCAAAAAAGGCACCAAGGTTATGAACCATGCAAGATGAATATATAGACTGATTCCCAACAGAAAGTCAGGCACAAATCAGAGAATCATTCAGTCTTATCACAGTTCAGTTTCAATTGGTTTAAAGTGATACAGTCATGAACATCTTTAACACAAAGTTCCATCCTCTTGAAAGCACTCTGTTGGTGGTCTTTATGGAAGGAGAGAAACAGTTATGTCATCTGTGTAGTGATGAAACTGAATTTAATGATTGCAAATAACATTACTGATTCCTGCGAGGTACAGAGATAACAGGATTCGTCCAAGCACTGAACCCTGAGGGACAACCCACAGAAGATTGTGTGAGGAAGAAAGGCTGCTGTTAAGGCTGCATCTTAACAACATGGTAGGACCGTAACCAAGACAAGGCAGATCCACTTATCCATTTGTTTTAAGCAAGTCTGTGCAGGAGTACTGAATGATCTACAATACCAAATGCAAAAGATAAATCCAAAAGAACCAGGAGAACATGCTGGTTATTATCAAGTTCCATTGCACTAAAATTAAGGACAAAATTAAGGGCTGTCTCTGTACCGTGCCCGCATTTGTATTCAGAATGGTAAGGCTCCAATAGATCCTCATATGTAAGATGATTCAACAGGTGCGAGCAAACAATTTTTCCAAAATTTTGGAGATGAAGCCAACGTTGGAGAGAGGCCGATAATTTTTGAAACAATTTCTATCAAGTTTGTTATTCTTGAGGATTGGCGTAACATGCACAGTTTTGAATGAGTCAGGGACTGTCTGACCAAAGAGATGTTGATTACATTTGTGATTGGAGAAATTAGTACATCTAAGCATCAACGTTTGACAAGCCAAGTAGGAAGCGGGTCTATCAGACAGGACTTTGAATTTGACTCTGACATAATTTTCCTGACAAGATCCTCAGAGACAGGAGGTAAAGACTTAAGGACATGTCCAGACGAAGAAGTAAAACTGTAATGAGCTGGATGGTTGTACTGTGTGTTTATTCAAAGAGGAATAATACAGGTCAACAATCTTTTTATGTAAAAAAAAAATGAGCAAATCTCTCAGACAATTCTGATTTATGCAGGTGGTTTGGTAATGTCAAACCTTGCTTTCCCTTCATAAGGGAGTCAAACATCCTGAATAGGTCGTGGCTAGAAGCATCCGTGCTTCTGCTTCTGATGTAACTCCTTTTTGCTTCATGGAATTTTTTACAGACAATTTTACTATGTTCTTTGACACTCTCTTTTTGGACATTTAACCAGTTGTATGCCAGCATTGCTCACACTGTCTTCTGGCCCTCTTTTGCGAGTAGAATATCAGTATGAAATCAAGGCTCATTTTTATTTTGTTTTAAAGTCTTTGCTTTGGTTGGTGTGTGCTTATCTATCGAATCCTTAATCGATGACCAGACAGAAACATAGTCAGAGGGTGACCTAGACTTTGACTGGTTTAGAAAACAGATGTCACTATGAAGAAGGCCAGATATGAAGTTGCCACATTAATGTCTTGAGTTTTCTGCATGGTGGTAACACAGTTCTTGGACGCAAGTTTCTTTCCTGTCATGATTAAAAGATGGTCAGAAATAGAAGGACGGTGGACAGAGATATCCTTCACAACAGAGCAACGAGAGATAACCAAGTCAGGAGTATGTCTATGGGATGGTTGGTCTACATGCTGGTACAGGTCCAAAGAAGAAAGTAGTGAAAGAAATTTGATTGAGTCAGCAGGAAGATCCAGGCAAATATTAATGTCACCAGTAATAATCAGGCGGCTCCCAGGAGATGTGTTCAAGTAATGCAAAGTAATCTTCAAATTCATCAAGAAAAAGATTAATGGATGAGTCATTCTTAGATGATGGATAGATACTCATTCCAAGAGAGGACACATCTAACCTAATATGCTAACAAACTAAACTGACTGATTGGTTAACAATGAATGGGTTAGAAATTATTAATATGCTTTAAAAAACAAGCTAATGAATCATAATCTACTGTCTTCCCAGATAACTTGATAATTTCAACTATGTGTAGCCTATCATGTACTATGAAGTTAAATGAAACATTTCTTTCATCAGGCTGAATAAATGTAGGGTAGACTGACCTTAGGAAACTTTCAGGCAAATCTTTACATAAGGAAGTATGATTTCTTGAATGGCTACAGACATTGTATTCTATGTTAGACAATGGCACACCATCTTTGTCAACAACAACCTCTGCATCTGTAATGAAACAGAAAGACAGATGATTTGGTGAAAAAACCTCTCATACTGCATTAAGAACAGACTTTTCAACTTTCACCATTCTTGATTGATGAGAAAAAAATACAGTAACCCAGAGGTGCAAATGTAAAAAGCTAGAACTTTAGCAATTTTGCATTTTCATACACTGCTGTATTACATGTAAATGTTGGTTGTTTGCACGTCTGGAAGTATTTCTTTTTCTTAAATGTCATAACAAATAGCAATAGCTATCTAGATACAAAGGACAACAACATGCAAAGTTCTTGAGTTGCTGTATCACATTGTTTTATAAAATGTAAGCATACAACATTGTTGAATCCAAATGACCTTTAATTGTTATGAAAAACAGTAGGGTTTCTCTGTGAGTGAATACCTTCATAGTATGATCTACAAAAGATTCAGTAACTAGGCAGCAACTTCTGTTAACTAAAGTGACTGTAAACCTTCACAAATAGCAAGATGAGGAAACCTACGTGCAATCTGGCATTCACCGACAATGTGACAAACCAGTGTACTAACTAGAGATGCCTTTGACTGGGAGGCTTGAGCTATGTCTTGAGTCAGCTGTGTCCCCTGATAAGTGCTGAGACAGTGACACAGATGGTAACTCGAATAATGACACCAACTTGATGATAATGTGCATGTGTGCTGGCTCATCATTGTTTATGCGAGGTACCTTTACAAATGCTGATGGTTGCAAAACTGTGAACAACCTGGTGCTTTCGATGCTTGTTACCATGTACTAAAATGAAACATGAGCGGAGACTTAGCTGCATTGCATTTAGGCTTATTTAGAAGTCGTGTCTTTTCTTCAGGAATTAAGTGCTTTGTGTGCAACATTCTGTTGAAAACTATACGAAGGTGCTGTATGATGACCTGGATTTCAGATTCCAATTTAGGCTAGACAGATCTACATCATAAATACTTTAGTGTCAGTGTCAGGATACTGAGACTGTTAACTTCCTGGTAAGGCCAGTGCTCCTATACTTACAACCTAAGATGTGTCAAACTGCAGATTAACAGGCATGTTTTGAAGTGAAGCAATGACAGTAGAACAGTTTGTAGAAAATCAAAATGTATATATAAAAGTGAGCCTTTGACAAACTACTCCAATAAAGAAAAAATGTTAGAACCAGCACATGATAGACTTTATACTGATTGTCAAGGAATTTATGCATAAGTACTGCTTTTTCTTTTTTGGAAGGATCCTTGTTGAAGATCACTATCCTTTCTCATCCTTCTTTTTCTCAACTAAACTAAACAGCACAGTGTGAGAATAATCATTTGCTCTTTGAATGTGACCAGCTTGTTGGAACTATTGAAGTCTATACATTGCAATTTGGAAAACAAATATAACTTTTTTTTTTTTTTGGTTCTAAACTTGTACATTGCAAGAACCATACAAGTTTAAGGCCTTGACCTCATACTGGCCTTTTCACTTGCCATGTTTGGGCTAACAAAATTACAAGCAAAGCTGTAGCAAGTCTACACAATTCAAGACAATCTTTTGTACTAATGTTAGGACACAAGGGTTCAAGGCACAGGTCTCACTCAAACTTGCATACTCCCTATCTCGGTGCAAACCTTGCCTGTGTACACTGTTGTATATTAAATTTACGTCACCTTTAACTTCCATAACTTTGTCACATTAAATACTCCACTAAGTAGGAACAACCACATATATCATTGCTTAGGGGCTGAATTGGTCTCAGGAGTGAGTGAGGGTCCAGCCATTATGTAGGCCAGTACTCACATAGACTTATAAATAAATTGTATTGTACTTCTTACTTTGACACCTTAGACTTTGGCCGTTAAACTTGAGTTACACACTGGTCTATAGTCCATGCTCTATTGATACACCACAAAGAAACATGCAAGCTGTCCTGCATTTGACTTGAACACTTGTCTAGTTATCATCAATATTCACTTAATGACAGGTATGTTTCTTCACCATTTTTGACAATAACGGATAATCTTTCTGCCTAATGGTGGTGTGATTGAATGGGTCAACTTATTGCTAAAACAAGACTATACATCAATTGTGACGTAGGTCAAGTGGCCATCATCCTGTGGAGGTCCACTTTGCTAGTTAATCAAGTTACTCAAGTCGCCCTCTCGAATACACCATAAGATTTGCCAAACAAATTTGCAAAATGTCTTAGGTGATCAACCAGTATAAATAGATATATACAATTTCATACACCTAGACAAATAAAAATATGGTACCAGTAAATCACTGTTATACCTTTGTAGAAATATTTGTAAAATTTGTCTCACGAATCAATGCCATGAATCAAATCCAACATTATGATCTGAAATAATTTTTATTTCTAAAGGTTGCCTCCAGCTTTCCTTTGACACCATACAGACACGCCAACCCTCCTGATTTCACTAAAGGTCCTGTGTAATTCTAGCTTTCAACTACAGCAGCAAATAGTTACAGTGGCTCAACAGAAATATTAATCTCACCTATCAAATAGCCAGAATCCAGTCCAACGCATGATCTGAAATAATTGTCATTTCTGAGAACTGTTTTCAACTGTCTTATGACATCATGGTGTAGTTTGCTTTTAGTGGCATTCTCAATTTTAGGGTATTTCAGATACCCTTCTGATATTAAAGGTCCTGTGTAGGTCTGACTTTCCACTTTAGCAAAGGTATTGAGGTGTAAAAGCTTCAACTGCAATGGTATGTACCTTGGCATATTAGAACCTGCAATATGGGGAAAAGTACAGAAATAACAGATGACTGAGAACAGTGCATAGAGAAACAGAACCCACAAATGCAATGTGGATTTGATGAATTCATGAGGACTTTTTTCATGAATCTAACGTATTGCATCAGGTATTAAAGTAAGTGTAATATGGTTTGTTATTGTAGTATTACAGTAATGTATCATATCACCAATTGAGATGTACGCTGACATCTGCTGACCTAAGATGATGACTGATGCTGTAGGTATCCATCTGAACATGCATAACTGCATACTACAGAGACATAAGATAAGATCAACTTTATTAAACCCCACAAAGGGTAACTGCTCGCATAAAACAGTACAAACAAAAAAACACTAAAATTCCAAATAAACACATGCAGATAACATAAAGAAATAAAAGAAGGAACTCAGAGAAAGTAAAAGTAAAGCAATAGGAACCAACCCGGCAAGTACTAGCTATTAAAGTAAGAATATGAAATAATACAAACATAATATATACATGCAAACAACATTAAGAAAATAAAAGAAGGAACTAAGAAAAAGTTAAAGCATGAAGCAATAAGAACCAACCAGGCAAGTTCTAGCGTTTAAAAGTAAGATTATGAAGTTTAATACAATGAGGTATAAAAGAGGAAAGGTAATGATTAGTACTGGAGTAGGGTAATCTCATTCTACCACTTCTAGGAATAACGGCATTATGTAAAATCACATTAAGTGGATGGTCATTGTCTTGGATAATCTTGAGTAATTTCGTCCCTAATCGACGTTGATAGGAGGTGTCAAGTGATGGTTGTACTTCCCCTATTAAGCGACTAGCTTGTCTATTAATAGCATATATTGCATTCTTGTCTTCAGTACGTGTATTCCCACCCCAGGATAAAAGATTATATTGCCACACCCCACATATAACCGAATTATAAAACATGTCAAGAATATTTTTATTTACATTAAATTTGTTCATAATATGCATACAGTACATTCTAGGGCTGAGTTTTTTCAATAAAGCTTCAACGTAATCATGCCAGGAAAGTCGATTGTCTATAATCACTCCGAGATACCACCCTTTCAACTAAACTTGCATTTATAGTGACTACGTTTGGATCTTTCTTTGACTTCCGATAATCAATAACCATTTCCTTCGTCTTCTTTACATTTAGTTCCAAGAAATTGTTACTACAATAGTTAACAAAATCATCCAAGACCTTCACTGAATACCAAATATCAAACATGTGCAAGCTTTCCTTCTTGAGATATCATATCTACCAGGTTGTCTCGACCTGGCCCCTGCTAACCTCAAATAACCTTTGATCTTCATCAAAAACATTAGGCTATTTATACTCAATAAGCTACCTCTACATACCAAAAACTAGATCTGTATAAGCTTCCCTTCTTGAGACACTATGTTTAAAATTTTTCACTTGTTGACCATTGCTGATGCCACATGACCTTTGACCTCCACCAAAATCAATAGGGGTCTTGTACTCAATAAGATACACCCACTTACCAAATATATGTGCAAATTTCCCCCCTGAGAAATTGTGTCAAAAAGATTTTACTATTTGTCCCCACTGACCCCAAATGACCTTTGACCTCCACAAAGGTCTCTGTACTCAATATGGTACACCCACATACCAAAAATGATATCTATACCAGCTTCCCTTCTTGAGATATGCAGTTTACAAGGTTTTCACATTTTGACCCCTGTTGACCCCAGATGACCTTTGACCTACAAGAAAACGATAGCTTTCTTGTCTTCTGTTAGGTACACCCACATACAAATGCGAGATCTGCGCAAGCTTCCCTTCTTGTGCTATCATGTGTACGAGATTTTCACTATTTGACCAATGTTGACCCAAAGTAACCTTTGACTTCCACCAAAAATGATAGGCTTCTTTGACTTAATATAGCTCACCTACATACCAAATATGACATCTGTCCATGTTTCCTTTCTTGAAATATTGCATTTACAAGGTTTGCCTTATTTAACACTTGTCCACCGTAAATGACAGTAGGCTTCTTGTACTCAATATGGTACACCCCACATATGAGATCTTTACAAGCTTCCCTTCTTGAGATAACGTATTTACAAGGTTTTAACTATTTGACCCTGTTGACCCAAAATGACCTTTGACCTCCATCAGAACAATAGGCTTCTTGTACATATGGTACAACCACATACCAAATGTATGAGATCTGTACAGGCTTCCTTTCTTCAGATATGTGTTTACAATGTAGGTATCACAAACATACACATACACACCCCTTAAGGGCGCCTATTGGGGACATGGACTTTTCCTCACGTAAATGGGGATATCCCCACTTTGCACATGATGTCCCCACTTTGCTGATATAAGACTTGTGTATCCCCGATTCACGCCAAAACGGAATTGTGTGTATAATTTTTTTAACACACATACACCCCTATACACAGGAATAAATCCATGTAACAGGTAATTGGGGAAAACATCAGATTGAGCTATAAACGTAAGGGCGCATATCTGAAACCCCAATTTGCATTATGTTAAAATATCCAGAAACGGGGATATCCCCGTTTTTTAGTATATCCCCAGTTTCTCGTGTGTCCCCAATCGGCGCCCATTACAAACCCACACACACACATACACACACACACCTGCATGATTACAAAGGTTTAATACGATTCATCATTACCAATAATTGTAATTTCAACTTTCTGATTTAAGTTTCAATAAATGAGCATTTTTCACAGAGAAAAATTATGCATTGCAATGTACAGGTAAAGTGATGCAACAAAACATTTGAGACAATAATGCTTCCATAACAAGCTTACAGTATGGAAAACAAATGTCCCCAAAATGCAAGGATATATTGTGGTTTCGATGATTTAATTATGAATCTGTCATATTGCATACAGTACAGATGTGTAGCAAGCTTGAACTCCATAATATCACCATAATTTATCATGAATGCAATTGAGATGAAGCAACCACATTACACAACATCTGCTAACAGTACAGTGATAACCATAAATAACCATCAAGATTCAACATCCATACGTGCATGCAAAATAAAGGACATGTCCAAAGCTTCTTGTCCAGAGGCATGTGTACATAATCTACACAAAATTACCCTTACTGGGCAAAGGCAATCTAATGGCATTCACAAAAAAAAAAAAAAAAAAGCATGAAAGCAATAGGATTCTTGCACTAAATGTGGTACACCTACAGCAAAGAGCAAATACCACATTTATATGGGTCAGCTTCCCTTCTTGAGATACTGTGTTCATAAGGTTAAACAATTTTACCTCTATTGAGGACATATGATCTTTGACATCCACCAAAAACTTCAGGATGCTTGTACCCAATGTTGCTCACCTATGTACTACATGAGATCTACTGAGATCTGTACAAAATTTCCTTCTTGAGATACTGTGCTTGGAAGGTGACCCATATTCACTCCAAACGACCTTTGACCACCAAAAACAATATGAGTCTTGGACTCAATGTGGTACACTTACATACCAAATGTGGGATACTGTATAAGCTTTCTTTCTTGAGATATTGTATTTGAAATGCATTTACAACATGACCAAAATGACGGTTAACCTCCACTGAAAACAAAAAAGGTCCTATATGCTATGTGGTACACATATATAACACGTGAGATTTGTCCAAGCTTCCCTATGTGCAAGTTTACAGGAATTTCACGAGGCCTGAGTAAACCCAAAATGATGTTTGATCTCCGCCAAGACAACAGGGTTCTTATGCTCAATGTGGTTCACTTACCTACCAAATATGAGATCTGACCAAATTTTCCTTATGGAAATACCATGTTTACAAAGATTTCCCAATTTGACCCCTGTTGACCCAAAAGACCTTTGACCTCCAACAACAATAGATACTTATACTCCACATGGTGTACCTACATGCTAAACATGAAATTTATCCAAGGTTTGCTTCTTGAGAAATAGTACTAACAAGATTCTCATAATTTGCTCCTTGTGGACCTTAAATGACCTTTGCCTTCCACCTTAAACAATACGGTTCTCATACTCGATGTGGTGTAACTACAGTATGAGATCTATCCAAGCGTCTTTCTGCGATATCCTGTTTACAAGGTCTTCCCAGTTTGACCTTTACTGACCCCAAATAACATTTGACCTCCACCAAAACAGAGGCCTTCTTGCACTCAACAACTTGCATGTTCATGCAAAATATGAGATCTATTCAAGCTACCCTTCTTGAGATATTGTGTTTAAAATGTTGGCATCACAAACACAGACATACACATATATATGCACATGCATGATTACGAAGGTTATGGTTTCATCAAAACAAGAAACAATTGGGTACACCTTCTCAATAAAGTTCGACTTTCATCTGACTTTCCTTTATTGAGATAGAGTGTACCCAACAAAGTGTCACACATACACCCCCTTTCACACACACACACAAGTTGACATTACACATGGAGTCTTCATTGAATTTTGCTTTGTTGTTCCTTCCTGAACCCTGACCTTATTAATACACTCCCTATTGTAGTTTTTCCGAGGACTTGAGAAATCTATAGAAACTCTCTCTGAGGACCTGAACTTCTTTTGTTCACATCCTCGGAAAGTATTACAATACAACGGCAAATGCACACACATACACACACAAACCTGACAACATGGGTTTGTTTGCTAATGCAAGGAACCAAAGAAGATGTTCAATGAAACATTCACTGCCATTATTGTCTTACACCAGGTGTTTATCCAAATGACCTGCATTTGTACAGTACAGAGATGTACGGTACTGGACTTCAACAGTGCGACACATTCAGGCATGTTTCTGAAACTCATAAGCATTGCCTCCAGCAACTGTAAATATACAACAAGAGACTCACCCATGATTTCACTCACGCATTTTGATTCCAACACTAACTTGAGTTGTTCATCTGGGCAAGCACTGAATATAGCTAGCGACAAGCAAACTTCTACCTGTTGAGGAAAACTCAGAGAACTGAAGCAAGTGATTAACCTCTCCACCAGCTGTGTCGGTGCCTGCAAGTTAAGGAGACTCAGTCCAAAAGCAATTGTTTGGAGTTCACAGACCTTGAATTCTGTAACATGATTCTTCACATGATTGCACACTGCATCATACAGGTCTGGCTCAGAAATATGTAATTGTCCAAAACACCTCATTACTTCTGCAAGTTGTCGCCTAGAGAATTCCTGAAGATGTTCTTTACAAAATGAGGCTACATCTTTGAAGAACAAGTAATTATTAAATTTTAAAGTTCTCATACTTTTCATTAGCTTTATGAGCTGTGAAACTTCCCATTGGTTTTGCTGTTCATCAATTCGACGAGAAATTGCCCTCAAAAGCAGTAAAGGTCGATGTGTGCATGAGGCAAAGAATCTGGAAATATCTACTAAATCCCGAAAAGAAAATTTATCAATCATATTAATTGTCTTATCCTCCAGTTTTTCTGCAAAAGATTCAGAGAGATGAAGTGCTGTTTTGAGAAGGTGCTTTAGAAGATAAGGACTGTTCATTTCTTTCCACCTTAACTCCAGGACACGTAATGCCTCCTTACCAAGTAATGCTGACTGTGAGTGAGCCGAGAGAAGCCTAGTGTTGCAAACAATGAGAACAAGATGACGAACAGCCATTCCTCTCAGTCGCTGACGGCACTCTTTCTCTAAATATCTGACGACAGGAGATTCACTTTGATTAAGTTTAAACATATTTATGATGGAATTGACAACACTTTCAGATGATAATTTGTTCACATCTGTAGCTATTGTGTCAAGTAAAGAGACAAATCGTTCATCATTTGATAGTTCACAGTTTTCTTCATTAGAAAAGCGAATAGAATTGCTAAGAGCACTGAGGGCTAAGGATGCTTGGTTACCATTAAGTTCATTTGCATGAACAAGTGTGAGAACTTCCTCTGACTTTTGGGAAGACCTTAACTGACTGACAACATTTGAAGACAAATTCTTAATCTCCTTATGTCCGTTTCCTTTCACTCCTGAAGAACCAACCATTTGACTAACATGGGCAAGGGGGAGCAAGTTTTTAGGTAATGTAGCTCTAGGACAACCTCTCCAGTGGTGTACGACAGATGTGAATGTTGGACGGAAAATTCTGATCGCTCTCTCCATGGTTACACAGTCCTCCAGGTTTGAGGTTACTCCTCTTTTGTCGATGAACTTCCCTGTTTGTAGATAACAAAACAGAAAGTCAAATGACTTTGTGATTCCTTGACAATATCTCAAATTTTTATACATACACAATCACTTACAAACAAAAGCAACCCAATGGAGAAGCGAAGGGACCATATCAAAATGAAAAACAGAATGCCAGAATGACAACCACATTCTGTATCACTTATGGGTTTGATGTTACCAAGTGATAATATGAATGAATAATGTCATTCACTCAGCATTCATGACAACTGTGGTCATAAAAGCCGTAATTCATAAGTTGACAGAAAGTTTGTGACACCAAATTGTGGTTACAGACCTGAAATTGTGCAAGTCAATAAAGGCAATCTGGCACAGACTTGCCTCCCAAGGGAGGGTTTTCTGTGACTAAAAACACAAAGTACTTTGTAAATCTTGACTGGGGGTTTCTGGTGACAAGGTTATTATCTGAACGCTTAGGAAAAGTGATAATAGCTATGTTAAGTGGCTGTTTGGTATAGAAAATGGACTTTAAATGTTCCAGAAATTGAAAGAGAATGAGACCAAAGTCGATCTAGCAGCGATCTCTGCTATGAAATGCAGATCTACATGTTGGCCAATTTCAATAGGAAATATATATGCATTGTTTTCCTAATATGAGTGATTGAACCTCTTCATATGTTCACATTCAGGACATGTAAAACTCTCTAAGTATCACATGTTGGCCTTTTGAACTCAGGAGTGATCTTTGGAATGATAGAACTTATTACATTTGTTTCATGTCACACAACAGTGATAACAAGTCTCCCATGGGGCAATTCAAATGACAGACATCAGCTGCTCATCAAGTGCTAGCAATGTTGACACTTTGCAATTCTACCTGAATTTAGTTGCACTTGAAACACCAGATTAATGAGCCTTTTAACCCCAAATGACCTTTTTTTGGTGTCGTCAAATGACATTTGACTTTCACCAAAAGCAATAGGGATCACCTACCCAGTATGGCCAACCCACACATCAAGTACGACATCAGTCATCATAACCCTTCTGGAGATGTGTTTGCAAGGTTTTCAGTTTGACTTCGGGTGACCTCAAATGACCTTTGACCTCCACCAAAAACAAAAGGATTCTTCTACTCAGTATATACAATCCACACATCAAGTATGACATCAGTCAAGGTAAGATTCCTGGAGCTATTGTGTTTACAGTTTGATCTCTGGTGACCTCAAGTGACCTCTGACCTCGACCAAAAATAATGGAGATCATCTAGTCCATATGACCAACCTACACACGAAGTATGACATCAGTCACAGTTACCCTTCTGGAGATACTGTGTTTACAAGTTTTTACAGTCTAACATCTGGTGACCTCAAATTACCTTTGACCTCAACCAAAATCAATAGGGATTATCTACTCAATATGACCAACCCTCACATTAAGTATGACATCAGTCACAGTTACCCTTCTGGAAATACTGTGTTTACAAGGTTTATACAGTTTGATCTCTGATGACCTCAAATGACATCTGACCTTGACCAAAAACAATAAGGATCATCTACTTGATGTGACCAACCCACACACCAAGTATGACATCAGTCACAGTTACCGTTCTTGAGATACCATGTTTACCAGGTTTTCACAGTTTCATCTCTGGTGACCTCAAATGACCTCGACCAAAAACAATAGGGACCATCAACTTAATATGACCAACCCCTGCACTAAGTATGACATCAGTCACAGTTACCGTTCTTGAGATATCGTGTTTACAAGGTTTTTGCATTTTGACCTCTGGTGACCTCAAATGATCTTTGACCTCAACCAAAAACAATCGAGATTATCTACTAAGTGTGACCAACCCACATACTACGTATGACATCAGTCACAGTTACCCTTCTGGACATATCGTGTTTACAAGGTATTCACAGTTTGAACTCTGGTGACCTCAAATGACCTTTGACCTCAACCAAAAACACTAGGGACCATCTACTCAGTGTGACCAACCCACATACTAAGTAAGACACCAGTCACAGTTACCCTTCTGGAGATATTGTGTTTACAAGGTTTTCACAGTTTGATCTCAGGTGACCTCAAATGACCTTTGACCTCAAGCAAAAACAATAGGGATCATCTACTTAATATGACCAACCCATACACTAAGTATGATATCAGTCACAGTTACCATTCTTGAGATATTGCATTTACAAAGTTTTTGCATTTTGACCTCTGGTGACCTCAAATGACCTTTGACCTAAACCAAAAACAATAGGGACCATCTACTCAGTGTGACCAACCCACAAACCAAGTATGAGATCAGTCATGGTTACACTTCTTGAGATATCGTGTTTACAAGCAAGGCGTCATACACACGCACATACGCACACACACACGACATCACCATCACATAGATTCCCTCTGCCTTCGGCAAGGAATCAACCAGAATGCAGAAATGCATTGTGGTTTCGATGATCTGCTTAAGAGAATTTTTTTTCGATTGTTTTTATGTCTTACAAACTTTGTTACTTATTTTGATGTTCCATTCTCGGCAAGTTTTTTACCTTTCTACTAAAATGCTAATTTGTGTTTGATGTGCCCTGCAAGGTGCGCAGCTTTTGTGTACACAACTTGAAGCGCGTGTCTTGGAATTTTCTGTAACCCCTAATCACGGACTATTCCAATTTCATACTTCTAACTATAGCATGTATATTGCAACCATCCATTGGGCAATGAAGCACAAGCCATTGTGTGAAGGTTAGAATATGTTTGCAGTTCAGTTGCGTTCTCTCTGATCAAATATCTGAGCGAGCAAGCAAGTATCAATTGCTTCCTTCACACAGCTTTTCTTTTCGCTAAGTATTATCCACCTTTCTAAGTGTACCTGGTAGGTTTGGTATACATGTTAGCTGTTAAGTTTGATACCGTCAGTGTAGGTGTCAATGCCATGCTATGTATGCCAGGTATATTGACGCAGTGTATTTACAATGTTTTCACAGTTTGACCCTTGTTGACCTCAAGTGACCGTTGACCTCCATTAAAATAATAGCGCTCTTGTACTCAATAAGATACACCTACACACTTCATATGACATCTGTTCAAGCTTCTCTTCTTGAGATATCATGTTTACTAGGTTTTCACAATTTGACCCATGTTGACCTCAAATGACCTTTGACCTCCACCAAAAACAATAAGCTTCTTCTACTCAAGGTGGTACACCTACATACCAAATATGAGATTTGTCCAAGCTTCCCTTCTTGAGATATCGTGTTTACAAGATTTTCACAATTTGACCCCTGTTGACCCCAAATGACCTTTGACCTCCACCAAAAATAATAGGATTCCTCTACTCAATGTGGTATACCTACATACCAAATATGAGATCTCTCCAAGCTTCCCTCCTTGAGATATCGTGTTTACAAGATTTTCACAATTTGACTCATGTTGACCCCAAATGACCGTTGACCTCCACCAAAAACATTAGAGTTTTTCTACTCAATGTGGCACACCTACATACCAATATGAGATCTGTCCAAGCTTCCCTTCTTGAGATATCGTGTTTACAAGGTTTTCACAATTTGACCCCTGTTGACCCCAAATGACATTTGACCTCCACCAAAAACAATAGTGTTCTTCTACTCAATGTGGTACACCTACATACTGAATATGAGATCTGTCCAAGCTTCCCTCCTTAAGATATCGTGTTTAGAAGGTTTTCACAATTTGACCCCTGTTGACCCAGTTGACCCCAAATGACCTTTGACCTCCACCAAAAACTACAGGGTTCCTCTACTCAATGTGGTACACCTACATACCGAATATGAGATCTCTCCCAGCTTCTCTTCTTGAGATATCCTGTTTACAAGGTAGGGCATCACAAACATACATATACACACACACACACACCCACACACACCCTTACATGATTACAAAGGTTACGATTATCATTGAAACCAAAAATGATAGACATCATCTACTCATTAGGTGCTACCAATGGTAAGAGTTTGAAGTTCCAGCCACATTTAGTTGCTGAGATACCTCCCTTGAAAGGTTTTCTTACTTTAAGATCTGGTGACCTCAAATGACCTTTGACCTCCATGAAAAACAATAGGGATCATTTACTTACCTTGGACTACCAACACACCAAGTTTGATATTCGAGCACCTTTACCTTCTTCATATGGTGTTTAAAAGGTTTTCAAACAGTGTCCTCTATTGACCTCACATGATCTTTGACTTCCACAAAAAATGGCAGACATCTTCTCATCAGTTGCTACCATTGATAAATGTTTGAAGTTCCAACAACATTCGGTTGTTGCGATATCGCCCTTGATACCATCACATCAACTCTGAAGTTCAAACACGGTTCCCGTCTTGAGATATCGTGTTTATAAGTCAAGGCGTCACATATACACAAACACACACACGTCATCACCATTGCATAGATTACTTGCCTGCGTTCGGCAAGCGGCACACTTTATCTTAATGATCAAACAGCATTTAACACATTGTCTCTGCAAGCATATAAGCTCCTACTGTAGTACTGTAGGTCATTTGAGTTTGGCAGTAATAGCTTACTGACAGCACTGCAAGAGGAAAAAGAATTTGCGCTGTTACACCACTTACCTGGCATAGTCACTGCATGGTGACTATAGGGCATGGACTTCTTTTTGTTAGTTTTGTGACCCACCACAAGCAATTACTCTAAATTTATCATAGAAGTTGCATATTTTAGAGAAAATATGAACCCATCAAATTCACATAATTCAAGAATGTATCCTCTATAAATGGTTTAATACCACCCAAATCCCAATAATATTGGCAAAACACTACCTTTCTTCAGAATCTCTCCTTTCCTGTTGACATAGCACTGTTTACACAGATATTAAGGCACAAACTCTTTCGTTGGCTAAGAAATGTGCAATGTACAGTACCTTCCAAAACTGTATCAGACAGTTAAGCCATACAAACAAGTAAAAGAGATATAACAGATCCCCAGAATGAGATGGGTGTAGAGTGATGATCTGAATTTCTACATGGACTACTCTACTAATCCCCCTCAGCATGCACAGTCTGACCAAAAGGGATTATACGCCTCCTTCTTTTGTTCACGTGAAGTCACTAACATTGATACCTGAATGGTTGACTTAGAAGCAAAGACCTCCAATTGTAATGGCTCATTAAGGTTATTGGATTGCGTGTGTGTGTCGTAGAGAATTATAAAGTGGTATATATATAAATTGGTGTACAAATTATAAGCTGAGCACAAAAAAGACAACTTACTATTCTAGAATGTAACCAAGTTTAAAAGTCACTTGTCAAAGTGAGTGTAGGCTTATAGGTCTACATCAAACTAAATGAAATAACAGGTTCAACTATTTTGGAATTTGCACTGAAATTCATACACTGCAGGTATTTGTCTTTGAATTTTGATGTGAAATCAAATATCTGCAGCAATCTCTTTGTATTTTGTTTTTCTTTTTTGGGGGGTGTTTAGTTTTCATGTTTCAAATTCTCCTACTTTTTTCTCCTTACCAAGCTTTCACACAATACGATTGCACATTTTGGGGGTTATTTCTTTATTCTTTGTATTTAAAAATATATACTTTTCATGCACCTGCACATAAAAACACAAAGAGTTGCTTACTTTCACACCAATAACATGTTGCCATGATCCAAGTTAAGTGACTTTCACTTCAACTTCAAAGCAGTGAAAAACAAATATGCAGTTTTCTCACATTCATCCTGTGTCTTTTCTTTTCAATAAGAAGTTTATCTGACAGGCTTATACTACATCTAAGCTTTCAAAGAGTACAAGACTTTCTCCCTACATAGTATCAGAAGTGGGGTTCACCCAAATACTGGTGGTATAGTTTTCTTGACACAGTCCTGCTCTACAAAGTCAAAGGTATGACCTCTCATCTACATAAAAAGGTTTTCAAACAAGTGTTTGGTACAGTTCACACCTGGCTGTTTTAACAACCAATGGTATGGTACTGTAATGTACTTACTGTATGTATTGTAAATAGTTCAGTAAACTGGAACCACAAGAACAATTAACAGCAATTTGTTGCACAATGCAACATGCATAACTGTATACGACTGTTGTATGAAAGGTACTGTACAAACTACGCACATGCATGCTTTCGAACAGGTCTGTTGACAACCGTATTTTGATAACAAATTCAATAATTCTACATATGACTGATAAATAAATTTCTTGGATCACTTTACTATAGCAATGTATGATGATGATACAACTAAAGAGTACAGGACAATCGTCTTTGAGAAAGTTTTGCAAGTTCCAAAAAAGTGTCTCCGACCGAGTGTCCCAATAAATTAGTATCTTTTTAATACTCATAATCAAGTACTAAACGCACAACTAACATCACACAAACTGGCCAACTATACCTTTGTTCACACCAGGGTACATGCATCACTCATTCCTATCACTTAAAGGGAAGTGGGGCGTTTGTTTTAGAGAAGATATCCATACTTTTGACACCAATCTTTGTGGATGAAGAATGATAGATTATTCCAAATAAGGAAGGACAGTAGCCTTCTCTTCAAGAAATAAGCTCCTTACAGAGAGAAATTAAGTGATTTGTTGCTCGACACTAATTTGTTCACCCAAACTTTTCAAAATTCAAATGATGCATCTTCCGTTACTCATCACATGCATAACGTTTTGAGGAAATGAAACTTTGGTAGATGTTTATTAATGAGACTGAATGGTTTAACAATGATTACAGCCATTATCTTTTGTATGTCATGTTGTGTATTCTAAATGCCCTATTTCCCTTTAATCCATGAATGAAATTGTTTTACTACGACATCACACAGTTTGCCAGTTTACAGTTTGAAAGCACTCAATCGCATGTGTACTGTAACTTAAGACAACATATCATAATTCTCAATTCCAAACTGTTGGCATAGAGTTAAAATTGCAGATTGTGGCTAGGAAGTTGGGTTTAGAACTGGTTAAAGTGATATGTTGTGACAGTTACCCTCAATTCACAACCCTCCCCCACTCACTGCTAATCTGACTGATAGTGTTGTTGCAATACTGTGATATTGACAAGTGATATTGTTATGAGACTTTGCTCCTGATATCATTTGTGAAATGACTCAAATAATATTGTCTGCACACTTGAGAAGAAAAATACAGATTTGGATCACACATTAACATACAGCATATGGAAACAAGAAATCAGAACATACAATTGTATTAACCTCTAATAAATTAGTTTCATTTACATGAACATAAAGCATCATGTCAGAATTAATTTTAGACTGGCGGTACAATGTGACTTCTGTATGCATTCCACAGTTTTATGTGCATATTTATTCAGACATACTGTGGTTCCAAATTATCCATATCGTGATCTTTTGGCAATTAAGGAGAAGGGCTCCTGACATCATTTTTCAAAATTGCATAAACTTTGACAAATGCAACTTAGAGAGTCTGCAAAATGCTGCACATTTGAAGTACCCCCAATGGTCGACCAGGTTAACTGGCCTCACTGATATTGTTGTGTGTAGTGACCCAGACGCCAGTTGCATAACACTGGTATCAAATGCTTATTCACCTGGACGCATACATATATGACATAACTGGGAACATTTTCAGAGCTTGAGAGTAGAGCCAAATTTAGTCCATTGACCTCTTTATTAATATAGAGATCAGTGGTTTATCCTACTGTACCTTTAAGACAGCTTTAAAGTCTCACTGCTTATGACGTCATCCACTGACGAGAGAATAATTACAATTGAGAAAGTTCAACTTAGTTGTTTCAGGGAAGCTGTTTCTGAATAAATACATTATGCAATTAGGCGCAACTTTAAATTTCGTACCATATGAACGTACTCGCTAGCTTCAATTCCATTGTTCGATTCGGTCCGCCATCCTTGAATAGCGAATGATGAATGGATTGCCTAACTAGAGTTGGTAAACAGGGTTAGGGGATCGGGTTAGGGGATCAGGTTACTGTAGGTGTCATGATTCAGGGTTAGGAGATAGGGTTGGAGGATATATACTTATTTACAGTATATGAATATTATAAATACCATTATATGACTAGGTTGAATTACACTTTTGCGTATTGCATGCAGGGTTTCCCCTGAGTTTTTCAGAGTACGAGGCGGCAAGGGCGAATTGCTTGACGCCGCCGTGAATTTTGGGTTCAGATCCATACTTAGTAGGTTCTCGAATAATGGGTGATTCTAGGATTTTGATCATGATATAAACAGGGCTGGAAAAAGTGTAAATTTCCCGGGAGGCTAATTACAATATAGTCAGATTTTACGCCAGACCTAACATGGCGCCGTAGGCGTCATTCAGTAGTGAAGCCATTGTCATACAGTACCAGCGTGGGGTCAATGGGCTCACCATAGGGGTCCTCGTAGGGGCCAGGGTGCAAAGCACCTGGAGACTCAGCGATTTTAGACATGTCCTAATCATTTGAAATCCATTCTAAATTTCAACTCTTAAAGGTGAAAAATGTTACGTATCAAGTGAAAACACAATAGTTCCAGAACAAAAACATCATTGATATTGCTTTAAAATCAAAACATTCTATGAAATGTTGCACATGTCATGTAGAGTAAACTGTATTACATACATTTTTGAAGTTGAAATGTCCCTAAAAGTTTTGTGAAAAGAATCATGTAAGATTGTGTACAGCCTTCCAAAAATTTTAAGTAATGATATCCTAATGCAGTGAGTGTATATCAAATAGGCTAATCACCTTGGCAATTCCCCTACAGGTATTACAGGGAACAACAGACATTTTGTATGTTGCAGGTTTCAGAATTTTTCAAGGAACATTGAAAATTTTTTTTTATTGTTTTCTTCATTGATCCTACTCACTTTAAGATGTTTAGACTTAAGATTTGAAGAAGCAGACTATTGGTTTTGTGAAGGGTTTTGGACATAGAAATATGTGTTCATTTTTGTACTTCTGTGGGTTGCCAGATGTCCGCTAGCTGTCATTCTGCAGATAATCTGCGTATGCAGGCAGGCCTAAGGCAGACCTAAGCTTATGCTTTTTAATCGACATTGAATCTAGTAAAGGAGGTATACGTAGAATCTTCTGGAAACATTTGCCAACATTTTTTTCTCATAAAACTTCAAAAATATTGATCATGAGTAAAAAATATGGGCATTCTATCACAGGAATAGTAATTTACTTCAATTTTTGTTGAAGATTGAACATGGATGGGGCATTTGGGATACACATTTGAATGGATTTATTTACCAGTTATTTTCAGACATAACTGTTTAGGAAACCACATGTGTGATATCTACTATTCTGTGATCGAAAGTTCAAAACAAAGATGGTATGTACAAGATAAACATGGCCAGAAGTAGAGAAGCAGGATTTCCTGCGAGACGCAAAATTTTCCAAGGAGGATCGAGACTCCAGCTTCCTGATTTTTTCCAACCCTGGATATAAACATGGGAGGCGGTAAATTACGGCATTTTTGGCGAAGCGGTCTCAAAAAGTTGCCAGGCAGCCGCCTCCGCAATTAAGTACCAGGGGAAACCCTGGTATGCATTTTGGAACACCCATCCAGCACATCCACTCTCATAGCGTAGTGCGTTATGTGTAAGACTTATGATGCATCTGTTATTGTGATATCCTGGGTTCGAATCCTCCTCTGACCTAATTCTCTTTCAGGAACAATCTATCACTTCATCCACAGGTTTCACTACAAGTCATTCATTGTGCGGAAAATCTGTCACTTCAAAAGTCTTAAAAGAGAAAAAAAACTAGACAAAGAAGAAAAAAAGAAAAGGAAGATAAGACATAGAGATGCTGTACTCACTGTTTTAGTTGTATGATACTGTACCTTGTGTGATTGGTACGGATTCTAAATCAGTACCTGCAATTATGTAATTCCTCTTTTTGGGATGCTTTGATTGTGCAAAGTTTCCCTTACTGCGGAAATACTGCAAATACTGCAGAATGACCCTACTCTAGAATTTGTATCATTCTGATGTCTGAATAAGCTTGCTAACTTCAACTTGCTTCTCGATACTGTTACATCCCAGGTTAGGGTTAGTGAGCTATTTTCACACTAATTACAGATTTTGTTTTAATTCTCAATTAGTATGGAAGTTACGTCAGGGACAATAACAAGAAGAGCTTGAATAATTGGGCCGGCCCCTGGGTCAGAAGACACCACCCACACTTGATCACATTTCGCTAAACCGGTATACCAATTATACACAAAATGTTGTTGGCCTATAGTGACGATAATTGACCTAAATTGCAAGTAACAATCATCAAGAGAATTTCACAGTCTGTTTGCACATCATTTCTACACAACAATATTCATCAAATTTGACATAAGTCGTCAACAACTTGTTAAAAAAAACGCACAATTCAAGTAAAGCGTCATTTTGTTTACACGTAATTCGAGTCTGGGTATTATATCATAATTCACATGAAATACATAATTTGCCTCGGCTACTTCAAAGTTCAAGTTCGTCCAAATTTCGGCCTTGAGCCCTTCACTGTCAGCGAAAAAAAGAAATCCAAACCTGACACCAAAATTCACGAGAGTCTGCCAGTTTTAGAAGGCAACTGACTCCGAGACATTTTGTCAATGGTCGACTATAGTTTATTTTGGCTTTCGCAGAACCTACATTCCTTATGTAGCGTGTACCGTGGGCCTGTCTAACTGGACATGCCATACTCATATCGATATGGCATACTTACCAGGGAGGAAGCTTAGCTACAGTTTTTCTTGTGTCGTGGTCGGTGAAATGTCCAATTAGACTGTAAGGTTCCACTAATTTAGGCTAAATTGACTTATCTAAGCTTCGCAATCACAACATTTGACGCTCGTTTCCAATTCATCATCACTTACTTACCAACCAAGTCGAGCCCTTCATTTAATGTATAGCACCAAAATATTACAGTGCCTGCCTCGCGTAGACGCTAATTTTTTTTTTTTTCGTTCAGCCAGAAAAACCAAGAGAGGCTATTGTAGATGACTAAAGAAGTCAGGTGTGCTATTAGACAAAAGCGGAAAATGTGGAGGCGTTATAAGATGAGTAACTCTGTTTCTGACCTTTACAAGTTTAAAATTCACCAACTTAAAGTGAAAGAGTTTATCTCTATAAAGCTAATCTGAATTTCGAGCAGAGTATAGCTGATAATATTAATGTAGTAAAGTGAAATTTTGCACAATTGGCCTCCCTTATAGTTCCTCTCCTCTTGCTCCCATGGTCTCCTTGCCTCCTGGAGAGCCTGTGACCTCTGAACCCCATTGTCCATTCTTTAGCCTCTCTACGGCCTCCAGGGGCAGTATTCAGGTGCCAGTTAGAGTAGATCCTGGTCATGTGCTTGGATCCTGATTGGTTGGGAGTTACCAGGGGTGGAATCTGGCATTAGACATTGGCTGCTGCCATGGGTCTGGGATATTTTTGGACAAGTGATGGGGTTGGGTTTATTATGTGGTCGTACTTCTTTTGGTTTGCACTCATCATCTGTCACCTGCTGGGAGAGGATGTGGTGGACATTTGGCTCCAAGTCTGGGTAGATTTAGATGTCCCTGCTTGCGGGAAGACTGGTCAAGTGTGGGTAGAGACTGGCCATGTTGCTGTAGATTCACCAGTGTTATGTGGCTGTGACCGGATGTCAGCTGTGTTCCACCACTCTTAATTCATGTTGGGCTGAGGCTGTTCTTTGTTTGTTTGCGAAGACGAGTGAGTGAATAGATTGGTGCTACCATTCACAACTGTACTGTGTCGTTTCTGGCAACGCGACGGAATCCCCCTTCCACGTCCCCCCTCGGGCGCGTATCTTTTCATTAAGGACAACCCGAAGGCATTTTTTTCTTATGTTAGGTCTAAGCAGAAGGTTAAAGAAACTGTTGCTCCTCTTAGGGATCCTAATGCAGATAATGTAGTTACTGACCATGACGTTACGACCCTGCTAAAATGTTCAACAGACCCTCTTTAACGCCTGATGACACACTGCCTACGAACATGACCACTAATCCCTTGCCAGGCAGCTCAAGAAAGCCTAGACATTAGATTGACACACCTGAATTACTTTACGAGAACGATGTTTAATTGACCATGTGGATTATCACAGCATGGGGTGATAAATCTGACCTAAGGCGATGAGGGTTTGGAACAAGTTGAACCTCACTAAAACAATTATACATACATGGCCCCCAGTCCCTTACTCTGCCCCTCCACTTAGCTCATCCCCCCCTCCCCAGTATGGTCCCTTTTTTCTGGAAATTTTGTTTTCATATGTGAAAACAAAATTTATGCAGACAAGGAAAAGTACAAACTACTTCACTAAGTGATTAGCTTAGAGTACACTGTAAACAATTTCTATATGTACAACATATCTGTAACATTTTTAACAGTGTATACCTAGGTCTAGCTTCCTGAAACAAGGCCTAGGATCTCGCCGTACATCCTTTTCCCTGACATTACGTTTTACATGCGCATGTACAATGTATATAGCGTGCAAGCAGTCAGCGGCGCAACGCCTATGGGGTCGGCGGGGCAAACCCGGGGGCAAACCCCCGAAGAAAGGGGTCCCCCTTGCACTGGTGTATAGAACTTAGAAGAGGGGTATTCTTTTTTCTTTTTGAAGGGGCACGTTTTCGTTGGAAAAGAAACTATAAACGCGTTAATGGACATATTTTTCTGGGCATGAATACGATCGTCATAAATCATATGCCCCTTCAAGTGCAATTCTTTTCCACACGACTAACTCAGGTGCCTAAGGTACACATTGGAACTTGAGCCTTTCCAAGTTCTAGGGAAGTTGGATACCATTTGTCCATATGGCACAGGATTTACACCATGGGTGGAAATATCAGTGCTGGAAAATATACACCTTTATGTTAATTGGTCATTTGTTCTTATTGTCCTTTCAATCTTTTAATGTATTCTAGTTTTGCAACATTTTTTGTTCCCACTTCAGTATGACAGACAAGGCGGACCAGAAATGTGCCTATGAACACAGATTGCCCCCAAAATCTCAGCCGATAAAGTCCCCACAAAATGTTCCATATACGGCTTAGATTGCACCAGAGAGCTTTTAAAACCCCAGACCTTCCAGGACCCTATGGCGGGCCCTGGTCCCACGCCTTTGGGACTTCGCCCTCCGCGCTCGTGATGTGCGCTTCTCCGCACCAGCCACGAGCCCTTCATTCGCTGAACTCAAGGGTCACAAGACTCACCATTACGCCATTGCGAGCAGTGTGTCCTTTTACCAATTATGTCTGTGACAAGATTGCTGACCTAGTACGAGAAGCACAAGGGGAGAAAAACACTAGCATAACGTTAGCAGATTTCAGCGGACTAAGAAGCCTAGGGATGGCCTAGGTAGCCTATAGGTTCCTACACCATATAAATTTCGATCGACGGAGACTTTTAGAAAAAAAAAGATGAAAAATAAGGGTGATTTGATAAATCTCATGATTTGATACATTTACTTGTAAACTCATTTTTGTAAATCTGGAGAGCATTTTTCGAAAAAAAAAATATCTTCATAAAATACTTGGTGACTTATGGTGGCTCCGTTTAGATGGTCTCTTTTTTTTCAAATGCCCCCCCCCCCCCACTAATAATTTCTTTAAAAGGCCCTGAAAGGTGAGGTTGGACCAAACAGCTGTTTAGCGTAGGAATTTTGGCATGCAGTGAAGATCTTGAGAAACTGCTTAACAATTAGGCTAATTTGCGTCAGTTTTTACCCAAGAAGATGTGTCAAATCTCCCTAGTGCCATTGGAAAAAGTGTTTTCCCAAATTTGGACTCGGTCTCATTTTCTAGTGACATAGTTCTAAAAGAGTTGCTTTCTCTCAATATTCGTAAAGCCCCTGGCAGGGTGCAATCTATCCAATTTTGTTGAGGTCATTTGCTAATCATTTCTTTGTTCCACCGTCAACTGGTCTTTAAAATAAGTTTATGGTTTAAGGTTATGTTCCTGAGGACTGGAGGCGTGCTAACATCACCCCAATTTTTAAGAAAGGAGATGAGTCACGGCCCTGTAATTACAGGCCAGTCAGTGCCATTAGTGTTGTTTATAAGGTCATGGAATCTATTGTTAAAAAGTCTATGGTTAGTTTCTTCAGTAGTTATTCTTTAATCAGAATGTCTCAACATAGCTGTTGTCAGAAAAAGTCCCGCCTCACCAATATTTTGGAGTTCATGGAAGATGTCACTAGTTCATTGGATAGGCAGACGTATGTTGATGTTGTTTTTCTGGATTTTCAGAAAGCTTTTGATAAGGTTCCCCATCAACGTCTTTTGCTTAAGTTAAAGAGCATGGGCATCTGTGGTAACTTTCTGAATTGAATTCAGAGTTGGCTATGTAATAGGAATCAGAGGGTAGTTTTAAACGGTTGCGCTTCTTCTTGGCAGGAGGTTAGTAGTGAGGTCTCCCATTGGTCTGTGTTGGGTCCTCCCCTGTTTATTGCTATATTAATGACATTGATGCTGATATTGTGTGTAGAGCCAAGAAGTTTGCTGATGACAAAAAACTGTATTCCCAGGTCTCCCCTGAAGGTGATTCAAAAAGTTTTCAGAAGGATTTAGAAAGGGTTTTCGCTCGCTCTCAGGAGTGGCAAGTGCTGTTCAACATTGATAAATGCAAGGTAATGCATATTGGCAATAATAATCCTAGGTATTCGTAATAATGGACAGTCACTGCAAGAGGTTTCTGTTGAAAGGCACTTAGGTGTTCACGTAGATTCTTCTTTACAGCCAGCTAAGCAGTGTGTTGAAGCAGCTAAAAGACCAAATAGGATTTTAGGTATGATTAAGAGAAATTGTAGTTTCCTTAAGCAAAACATTGTTGTTAGACTCAATAAGCAGTTGGTTAGGCCTCATTTAGAGTATGCTGTTCAAACCTGGAAGCCATATTTCCTAAAGATAAGGATTTACTTGAGAAAGTCCAACGCAGGGCTTCTGGATTGATTAGGGCTCTAAAGGGTGTCCCCTACAACAGCAGGTTACGTCTCTTACATCTCACTTCACTTGAGCTGGGAAGATTACGTGGAGATTTGATACAAGTCTAAAAGATTGTTCATAGTTTCGATAATATATCATTTTCTGATATTTTCAAGTTTGCAAATAGAAAAATTACAAGAGGTCATTGTCTTTAAATCCAGAAGGTTCAAAGTAGGATCAATATTCGTCGTTATTCCTTTCCTCAGAGAATGTTGCTACGAATGTATCTGCCATTTGGAGAATGCCCTCCTTCTCTAGACGAATCTGTGAGTGTATTGTAAAGTCTTTCACTGTCCCTCCGAAAGCCATTACTAAATGGAATAGGGATTTTAACTTAGACCCATGTCTTTGGAATACTATTTCCCAAATCCTCTTTAGCTCTCTAAGAGATACAGTAGTAAATTAAAGTATTTTCAACTCCGTTTTTTACATCGTACTTTAGGCACAAACAAATTACTTTTTCTTATGAAGCAAAGGACTGATGCTTTGTGCACCTTTTGTAAACAACATGAGGAAACATTAAGTCATTTATTTTGGGATTGTGCGCTGGTTTCAAATTTTATTTTAGATGTTAAGCAGAGAGTCTTGGGGCAACAGTTCTCCTTATCTAAACAGGATCTATTTTTTGGTTACAACTTTTGTCAGAAACATCCGTGTAATTTTCTCATCTTTAATATAAAGTATTACATTTATCGGAAAGGATGTGACAGGAAACACCAAATTGTGTTGGATTTTTGCATAACTTTAAATTTTTACTTCAAGTTGAAAAGCGTCTTTCTTCAACAAGCATTCACCATCCGATTAAGTTTGAGTCTCTAAGAAATGCATTAAATTTTTGCAATACTCTTTTTGATTAATTTTGTTTTTGATAAGGAGTAGTTAACGCCTTTCATCTTTATCCTTATATGGTACAGATAAAGTGAAAAATATGATGACCAGAATACGTGTTACAATTTTTATTCATATATGTATTGTTCTTTGCTATAAATTGAGTTGAATAAAAAGATGGAACAAAAAGAAAGAAAAACAATTTTTCCTCAGAGGGTATTGAATGAGTGGAATGGGTTGCTTGAGGATGTAGAGATGGCAAGAAATGTAAATGGGTTTAAGAATGCACTGGACAAGTACTTTAGGCTTTGGGACTGGGTTTGATTTTTGTACTTTTTTCAGAGTTCTAGATGGGGACTTAATTGTCCCTCCTGATCCTTTTTTCTACTAAACTAAACTAGGCTAACGAGTGTCATGTAAGTAAAATTTTTCAGTTGATTCTAACAAAATAGCAATTTCTTATTAAAAGTTATTAACTTGTAGTAACAAATTAATAAGTTGTAATAACAAATGTAGTTACAATTAATAATTTGTAATATCAAATTAATAATTTTTACTTGTATGGCAGTGGTACACTTTCGAAATTATCCATGTTTTTAACCTCATGTCTTTCATTAAAAAGAAGAGAATTGATGAATACACTTTTTATCTGTAATAACACATTTGTAGTAACAAATTCTATTACATAGAAGTAGAGGGCGTTTTCTAAAATAGCCACTTTCAGTTTCAGTTTATTCTCCATTTTATCCTCTATAAGAGGTCACGTAGCCTGTAAGAGACTTAACACAATCTTAACAAAAATTTAAAAAAAATACACAAATAGATACATAGATGACAGTGAAATTAGAGATACATAACAGACAGGAGTGTAGAATTATATATTTGTAATATTATGAAGTAAAATGAGAGGTGCCACCAGCACCAATTAAGTTATGTGCTGTATGAAGTTAAAATTAAGAGTAGTTATGGAAACGCTTTCATTGTCTTGCTACAAAACTTACATTATAAATTATGAATTTAGTTTTCTATTGAAAAAGGTCACGCATCTTTAAAGAGGTGGGTCTAATTGTAAAATATGGCTTGAGAAAAAATTTCTTTCATTTTTAAATGCTTCACATTCTAGGATATAATGGAATTCATCCCCTAAATATAACACTATTACCCTTACATAAATTGCAAATTCGGTCAAAAAATACAATATGTTGATATCTGCCTGAAACGACGGGAATATTGGTATTTGTACAACAAAATTTTACTGGTACATGATTTCGATTTCGGAAGTCGAGGATTTTCAGGTACTTGTCAAAATCAAGCCCGATGGTATTAAACACTACATTACAATGGGAATTCCTTTACATCCTATATACTTTTCAATGGAAATTCCTATTTACCTCAGCGAGCCATTCTTGCTTATGCATATCACTTAGTTTTAACTTAATTGCTTTACTCATCCAAGGGAGAGGTATAATAGCGTTGTTGGGAGACAAAGTATATCTTACACTGTTTGGCAAATAAATGACATACCAGTTTTATCAAGAATATTCTTAATTGTACTTAACCAAGTAGAGTAATAAATATTTTGATCACAAAGAACTCTTAGAACTTATACATCATGTGAGGTAATTTAAACTCACTCCCATTGACAATTCTCGGCCAAAAAATTAACCATTCTTACCTCAATTAATTCTTTTAACTTATGACGTCCTAATTCACCATACAGTATACCATGCAATAATTTTGTGTATGCTTGTTGACTTTAAGAATTTGCTTGCAAACTTTAACATGGAAAGCTTCAACTTGGCTGTTAATATTACACCCCCACACCTCACACCCATGCAGCAGAATAGGAAGAATCAGTTGGCCTAAGAGCTGAATTTGCAAATAAAGTGGAAGTCTTAGATTGTGAGATTTACTTAAAGGCTGTATTGCGTCACCCTAAGCTATATTTTTACCTCCCTGAAAGGAAAATTCTCAACTGGTTCTAAGTTACAGTACTCTTAGATTGCCAGCAAATTCGAAAGATGCAGAGCAGCTCGTATTACACAGCGTACACAGGGATCCATTGTTTTGATTACACATATGGAGGAATGTAAGACAGGCTGAGGGAGGTACTAGAGGTAGGTAGTTGGGAGAATTGAAACTGTCTGGGGTGATGCATTACAGCCTTAAAGACAGGCTGAGGGAGGTACTAGAGGTAGGTGGTTGGGAGAATTGAAACTGTCTGGGGTGATGCATTACAGCCTTAAATAAATTGTATAGAACTCGTCAGGCTTGATTAACCTGTTTGTTGACAGCCTTTGTAAATCTGTTGATATAATGAAAAGTACAAACCAAACAGGAATAATACTAAAAACTTCAACTGAAGAATCCCCGAGGTGAAACATGGTTTACGTTTAATTTTACACCTTGAAACACAACAACTTTTGGTCAATGACGGAACTACCATATGGCCGCCCCTCCCCCTCCCCCTCCCCCCCCCCCCCGCCGACAGACTCAAATGGATTACCGGCGCCCTGTTCAGTTTTTTACAACAATAAAAAAAACTACTGAAAAAGATAAGGTAAAGAAAATGCAACTTTGAGTACTATAGGGCCATCCGCATCCAGAAATGATGATAGTGTTCAAAATTGTCTGCATTCAAAGTCAAGCAAGTACAGTATCCATCATGAAATGTCCAAATTTGATTAGACTTTTTCAGCAGAAAATTCCCTAAAACCAGATTTATTTTTAATCGATGTCGAAAATTTCCGTACACAAAGCGATCATTTGCTCAGTTTATACCCATATTTCCAACTTGTTACCATTAAGGTAACCCAGTTTTTCTTCCAAATGGTATGTGTAGGTGTAAACAATCCATGCCGACATTTATTCGAAATACATGACTTTTGGCCTCTTCACAACTGTGAGAAGTCATAATTTGGGGATTTTCTCCAAAATAATGGACCCCAAATATTAAAAAACCCTTACTGCAAAACTACCGATCCTAATAAAACAAGTGTTTCTCCACCTGCTATCTATGACACACGACTCCAAGAAACGCGTTTAGCCGTGTAAATATATTTGTGACTTCAATTATTAGTCCTGTAATTGAAGTAAATTTGGGATGAAAAACATTTTTTTCCCCATAAGCATCGTTCTCATATGTTGATGATTTACGACGAAAGTTAGGTGTGTGTCCAATCAAAAAAGTGTTCAGTGGTTGTGTAATACTGTAGTATGACCATCACAAATCCAGTTTAGCCAGATCTTAAAATACAACCCCGAATACTACATTAAACGAAAACATTTAAGATACATCATGCGCCCACACAAACGCCTTTGCAAGGTTTATGATCGCAACTTTTTGACATGCAAGAAAATACTGACAATACCATTTTCTGAAGCTTACTTCCTGAGCATGGAAAGGGCGCTTTCCTGCAATCTAGGGGGTATTTTATGTATTTTTTTTTCTTCCGCTAGGCTTCGCTCCAACAATGCTGGCACTCCACTCAGACAGTCTTCCAACAATTTTCAGTTCATCCCTAATCAAAAATTTTGTCTGAGCCAATGCAACAGGGGCATACTGTATTTCCGTATCACACTCGTTGAAGTCCCCTCATCCGTGCCTCAAGCTCAGTAAGGAAGCAAATCTAACTACTAGCGGCTCACTTCAAGTCTCTTAACCCCCCCCCCCCCCGGCAAACAATCGATCTGACTCCACTATACCCAGTGAAAAATATATGGGTCTAAAGATATATTCATCCCCCATCAAATATTTTTCAAGTTCTCCAAGAGTATATGGAAGAGGATGCATAGTTTACAATCTTGCATCAACTCAACCCTTCTGATATGTATTAGTATTTTCATAAAATCACTTTTGTTCTCATTAATTTGACTGTGCATATGCAGCTTATAACACATAGAAGGTACTGTTTCCGGCCATGTGAGTTTTCTGGCAATTAGCTTAGAACACAGTCAAGTTCTGTTTATTATTTTTTATAGTCGGTAAAGGTCCTGGACATCCTTCCCCTTTTCTCTGTTTAAAGGGAAATAGGGCGTTTAGAATACACCAACATGACATACAAAAGAAAATAGCAGTAATCATTATTAAACCATTCAGTCTCATCAATAAACATCTGCCAAAGCTTCATCTCCTCAAAACATTATGCATGTGATGAGTAATGGAAGATGCATCATTTGAATTTTGAAAAGTTTGGGTGAACAAATTAGTGTTGAGCAAGAAATAACTGAATTTCTATCCTTGAGAAGCTTTTTTCTGGAACAGAAGGCCACTGTCCTTCCTTATTTTGAATAATCTATCATTCTACCTCTACAAACATTGGTTTCAAAAATATGGACGTTTCCTCTCAAACAAACGCCCTATTTCCCTTTAACCTTTGAACTGAATGTGAAACTTCATCCTCAGTTATGGGCTTGATTAACTTCTCCTTGATATCCTCTTGTGGCAACATCGGAGGGTCAAACGATAAACCTTCCCCACCAGTGGTGTCACAATAACCAAAACATTCAAAATGATGAACAAACAACTCTGTTGTGATCATACATTGCAAGGTACTTACACTTTGTGAGGTTGACTTTTTAAACCTCGTGTGACATGAAGATGACATTTTGGAGTATTGAGTGCATTAAGCATTGAAAATGTTGAAAATAGCCAAATATTCTATCCAAATCAAAGTTAGTCGAATTTACAGGCAACTTAGTGTCTCACAGCTGTGACATGAATAAACATTGGCTACTGTAGGTATGCAAATTTGTGAAGTCAAGAGATGGACTCCCATGATACGTATAAGGTTAATGCTTTGTTTATGTAACCTTTATTCAAGGACATTTGAGAATTTTATATGCTCAGAGGGTTTTATCTTGGAAGCATGTATTTTTTCCTTCAAAAATATCGATATCAATTACCAATGTGAAACTCAGTAATTACGTAACTTCTTAAAAGAAAAGCTGACACTGTGGAGCACTACACGTTATAATGTTTGTATTTCTTCAAACCTCAAAAACGGTAGAAGATGTAAACAAAATTCCAATGGATTTTCACTCAGGATTTTAATTTGCAAGCTTTGCATGAAGGGTGCTCTTTTCTAGAATTATGTCACACAACTTTTGAAAGCTTCACAGTAATGCTTAGGGTTCGAGTTACAGTAGGCATTTGTCTAAGCTGCCTGTGCAGATTAGCAAAATATTAATTCCTAGCACGTTTCAATGTACATTTGTACCGTTTGGAAGCCTGTCTGAACATGACCTTTCTATGTTCAGATTTGTGATGTTTATACTGGATGTAGCCTAACAAGATTTCCTTGATTTACAATGACTATCAAACCAACTGGTTGTATTACAAATTTCCTTAAACCATGTTTGGGGCTCAGTGCTACGTGTTTCACCCAGTGGTGTGTGCAGGATTTCAGAGGTGGGGGGCGCAAAATCTGTGATTCCCGACTAGTGCACCTCTGGTGCACCACGAGCACGAAGCACGAGTGTGCATGTTTGAGGTCTAGGGGCCCGCGTTAGGCCCCGCTGGCTGGGTCCAGGGGCAAAGCCTCAGCGGGGGTCCAGGGGCAAAGCCCCGGAAGCTCCAGCAATATAAGGTAATAAGAAAGCCTTAAATTTTTTCGAGGCCATATTGATCAGGTTTCTTAAATTTCAGATTTTGCGAAATTCGATAGAGTTCAGTTATCCTCGGCTATGTGTGGTAGGCCACAGTGGGTCACATGCATGGACAGGACTGGAAGTACAACATCATGAGGCCAGTCATTTGGTCAAGAGGCCTGCCGCTTGAGATGATAATGAAGGTTAACAGTACTTGCCGCCATTTTCATAACATGTGTATATACTAGAGGAACATAATTTGAAGGCTGATTTATTTTTCCCTGGAATATACAGTACAAAATTGGAAAGTGCGTGAAGGGCGCGAAACTTATCAGTTATCCTACAGTAATATATTAGAATATCGGGACCACTTACATAGGTCAATAATTGTCCTGGCAGTTGGGTCTTATTGGGTATACTACCAACACTGTACTTCTCTCATCCAGTCACTAGAGACATACCGCATGGCCAACATATGAGAAAACAGCAGTAACCTGGCTTTGCGACATGAAATAACCTATAGGCCCACATAAACTGGGGACTCTGCCTTCATGTTACTTGGTAAGGTGGGCAGAGCCTGTGCTGTCTAGTAATGTAAGATGGAACTACAGAAGAACCTGGAGGGACTTCCACTTACTGCTCCCAAGTTGGGACAGCGTCCCAACCCTCACCTGGCCCAACCCCTGTTGAGAGTCTTCAACTTTTTCCTTTCCCCTTACCCTTAAATTCCTCAACTAGGCGATCTTCCTCCGACTGACTTCGGAGGTGGGGGGGGGGGCACATTCCCCTTAAATACGCTGCTGGTTTCGCCATTCTTGTCCGCAGTTTCATTATAGCCTATTCATTCTGCAGTGAAAACAAACTATCCTGTCAATTTCATTTTGAGAGACGTTTGCAAAGTTAATAGCCTCCAGGCCTTCAACAATATCGCTAACATCAGTGGTAGGCCTCTTGAAATCTTCCCTCTTCTTTTCATTTTCCCTCTGATGAAATCCCCTGTAAAACTTTTCATCAGTTTTACATGATCCAGTTATGTCATTGTGTCTGGCTTGTGGTAATTAATGTATCCAGTAACTTCCAGCAAATTGAGCTATGCTTATCCAACATTAAGTTATTGTAGAGGTCCACAGAGAATTCTGTAGGGCGATCGGGGCAGTTGTTCCCCCCCCCCCCCACCGCAAAAAAATGAGAGGAAAAATTAATTCGAAAAAAAAATAAAAGAGAAAGAATGGGAAGGAGGAGGAAAAGAGAGAAAGGAATCGAGGACAGGATTATGTAAGAGGGTAGCGTTGTTGTTGTTGTTATTAACACATTTGTCCATATTGTATCTTTGTGTTGAAATTCCAAGAGCTTCCAGCTCGTCCTTTGAATTGTTGTTGAAGTCCATGCCAGCTATTGTGTTAATCTCGTCTAATTGAAAGCCGGATATCGCTCAGCAGACCAGTTCGTGAATTAAAATCACTGAAATCATGAAATTTTGGGATTTGGCTACACAAGGTCATTACAGGTCACTACAGTTTTAGAACATGGTTTAATTAACCAATTGATACATCATGTTCAATCTCATTCCCCGTTCCCACATAGAATCCGACTCAACTCCACCCAACCCTGACGGTCGACTAAACACGAAAAAAGAGAAAAGATTGAACTTCCGTAACCTTTAGAGGTCCTGCTGTGTTGATTGGATTGGACTGCGACTTTACGTCTCCACCGAAAGCGAGAAGTTAAAAAGTGCCCACCGGGTATTCTTTAATTACTCCCAAATTTTGTATTCTCTGAGACTTGGTCAATCCCTGATAATTAGCGACACCCTTATTCCTACTTTAGTCCTACTATCTAGGCCAATCACCCATACGATAGTACCAGGGCCTACACCTTATATGTTTTGTGTTTAGTCTTGATTTTTATTCTCTGTTTTCTTCAGGCTTGGATGAGGCTGACCAGCCTTAGCCGTACTTGGAGTCTGTTGTAATTGCAGTGATGAGTGATCTAGTGACTTCCTGATCATACAGTACATGGAAAAAGGTTTAGATTGTACTCATATATTCGGTATTCGTGCAAATGATGGAGAACAATTTAAGCATTCGCTAAATGTCATGTCTTATGACAATATGTCTCATCAATAACGTAAGTTATGAAATATTTATTGATTTTCATTCACAATGTAGGCAAATCAATCTCTGAGTTTTCATTTTTTTTCTTCAAAGATATAATTCACACCTCGAGTAGTACATGAGATACCAAGTGCCACGTTGGAGTCACAACTCACGTTCATACGCTAAACAAATGAATTGCACGCTTTAGTCATATTTTGGAGGACACCGAAAAAAATTCTGGGCCAGATAATCGTCCTAAAATTTTCCGACGTGAAATTTCACTTTACATAGCAACACTCGGCAACACTACAGCAGGATATGCAGCATACATTGCACTGAGCTGACTAAAATACTGTTACGGGAATAGCCCTTACAGAGTTATGATGCCTAGTATACTAATGTAAATTGTTTTCACCTGTGTGTTATGCATGAATCATTCTATACAGCTTCTGCCTAGTCAAGTGTGTGTAAGATGCTAGGCATATGTACGTCGTGAGGTCAATTTACCTCGTGAGGTCAATTTACCTCGTGAGGACAATTTACCTCGTGAGGTCAATTTACCTCGTGAGGACAATTTACCTCGTGAGGTCAATGCAGCTCGTGAGGTATATAAATATGTGTAAAGAATAATAAGCACGGCAGTATATAAAAGGAGTCCGCAGAAGTAAGTTGGTCAGTGTGAGAGGTGAGTCCGCAGAAGTAAGTTGGTCAGTGTGAGAGGGGAGTCCGCAGAAGTAAGTTGGTCAGTGAGAGGAGAGTCCGCAGAAGTAAGTTGGTCAGTCAACAGAGGCAGAGCTTGAGAAAGACCTCTCTTTGTACAGTGTAAATATGACGTTGTAGAGCTAGAACATGAATAAAAGTAGCGAAGTCAGAAACAATCTGCTGGTAGTCCTGGTCTCATTTCTAACCTCCTGATCGTCTCGGCGAACGTTACAATACTGCACCAGTTGCAGTACATTAAGAATAGGCCTACAGTTTGTATGTGTCCTGCATCATGTAATGAAAACCGGTTGCATAGTATCTCTACAGAATGCAATCCTATGATGTAGCTGAAGTAATTGTTCCACAGTGACAAAATGGCAGACGTTGGAGGGTCACCCTAATTGAGTATCCCTTATATACATGAGTATAATAACGTTGTGCACCCCACATTTTTGAACAGCTTAACTGGATGGGCAAAACTGGCTAAGGATTCCGTGCTTTCTCGTGGTAAAGCGTAAAAACTACATTGCAAAAAATGTCTGTAAATATACAGAAAATAATGCAAAGAAATGTAAAAGGAATACATAAAGGTTCTGGCAGATATTTGCCAGAAAATGTCTGTATTTCTATTATTTCTTTGTTTTATCCTCTGTAATTTACAGATATTTTAACAGTGTGCGTGCTTTGCTAGTGGCCTATAACTGATGTGTTAATGTGTGTGGTAAATGATTATTGTAAAATTAGTGGGCAGAGTTATTGCCATACATGGGCTTCACTTGTAGTGTGGGATAGGATATTCCTTGTTTTCTATATTTCGACTTGAATTTTATTTATCTCATGATCCCTGCAATGCATATGGCTATGGACAGTTTTAAGAATTCTGTCTTCTAATATAGTGATATAGAATGATATTTTTTTTAGTTCACCAGCCCACACAAACTCATATGAACACAAGAACTGAGTGCACTTCAAACTGTTTAATAGAAACTTACGTAAATATCATTTACAGGGATTGGTCACAGAAGGAAATTTACATTTTCATTAATAATATAAGAATGTTTCGTCGTTCTTTATTGGAAACAAAAACATATCAGTCTGAGAAGTATGTTGGGGTATTTATGGAAAGTTCTTTCAAAATGCCGTGCATGGCGTAATAGGAAATTCATGATGTTATCCATGCAGGCACAACAACATGAATATCATTCGCATTTATTTATAATCTTGACTGTCTTACAAGAAACATTACAAAAGTGTAAGAGATGTGACGTTAATTTCCCCGATGCTTTTTAGATAAATCTGCAATATACCCAATCTACTTTTATACATGGTGTTAACTTTAAGGAGACAATTTAATTTCAAAGAACGACAACTCAGCCGGCGATAATTTGTGGCGATTTGGAGGTATTTCTGTAACCTTCTCTACCAGAAGTCTTTCTTCAAACAGCAATATCTTGAGTAAGGAATAAGATGCTGGCGTTGGGTTTGAAATGCCTGCAGCGGAAAATTATATTCTTTCATTGTGAGTA
>CM037835.1:27944986-27965582 GCA_021234535.1 Stichopus chloronotus
AACTGCATACTTAGGAGTTGTATCCTGTTACTATGAAAACCATCAAGTGTATATTGCACCACCAAAGAACTGGAATGGTTATGATGTAACATGGAACTGATTGGATTAGTACATTACCACACTGATGATGATGATGATGATGATGATGATAAAGATGATGATGATATATGATGGTTATAGTTCATCATTGGATCCAGAGGAAGAAGAGATTCTTATTGCAGTAACGCCAAAGTGTAAACTACACAAACTGAATTTGCAGGCAAGTTCATGGAAGCCCAGTGGGATAGTTAAACATTATGGACTGATTGGAACAAACCCATACCCACAGGATGAGGCATGCGAAATGTTTGAGTGTTGTTACAAATACCTCAGCATGCTAACTGTAGTCTAAAGTTAATGGTTACCTGCCTTGCCTATGCAATCCAGCATGTGAAGAGCTCTGAACAAAGTGCCTCTCTAATTTGATAGCCTGGTAGTACTCACTAGTTCTTGCCTCTTTAAATACTTGGCCTATTCCTTCACTTGTACATTTCTGCTTATGATACCAATGAGTAAGAACACAAATCAAAGAAAATACTCTGACCAGCTTTTTGCTTTGCAGCGCAATCATGTATGTTGCCTTTTAGATGATGCTGCTACAAACAGATCAGCACTTTACATGTAATATTGCATATACTGAGCAGCAATCTTTGTGGAAACAAAAGAGGCTCAAAATATGGATGCAGGCCTAGAAAAGTCATGCAAAATGTCAGTTTTATGACGATTGTCATTTTGCTGAGATAGTTGTTTTTTCATTAACATGTTCTTTCTGTACGCATCCAAATAAATCCATTTCTGCTAAAAACTCTTGTGATATGTTGAGGGTACCAAATAACACTAGCATGAAATACGTGCAAGCAGCTCAAAATTGTGGATCTTCCCTTCAGAAAACATTAATAGTGTGAGCGTCTGTTCACCCTTGTCACCCTGAATGCTGCTGGATCTTCAAACTGTTAACATTGGTAGGTCTTGATGAGCAGATGACCTCTGTCACTTTTAATGGAGGTCATGTTCATGTGAGGTCAGTAGATATCATTGTTTGTAAACTTTTAGACATGGTATCTCATGAAGAGTAGTGTTTGAACTTCAAGACTGGTATGTATTGTCCTTTGTTTTCATGATCGGATAGTGCCACTCGGTGATTTGTATTCTTCCTGTGCCCATTGTGAAATGTTTCCAGAAGATCCTTTGTATACCTCCCTGTGTTCAATGTGAATTAGATAATATAAGTTAAGGCCTATTGATGTAAATTGTTCTCAGAATGACAGCTAGGGGATTGTGAATTTTGAATTCCTTGCCAAAGGCTGAAGACAAACAGTGCTATACTGTGGGTGATCTTACCAGATAAGTCTGGCTGGATCAGTTTACATGTTTACATCTTCTTCAGTGATGATGTGTGCATTGATGTAATTGGCCTTTTGTTAGTAGGTTGGGCAACAAACAAAAAAAAGTCAGTTGGTTTTCCTTCTAGTGGAACTGAGACTCTAGCAGGTGTTAGGTGGTGAACTTTAAAGGGGCATAGATGCGATAAGCCTTATTGCAATTTTCAGAATCCCTTCTTTAGAGCTGTAAATGAAAGATTCACAGCTGTTTGTGCTTTATAAAATGAATGGGATGAATGAAGTTTACTGCACCAGTTGGAACAATCAAATACTGCACTGTTCGGCTAACACATCGCGTAGCCAACTGTTTTTCTGTATTTTGTAGTTTGGACCCTACTGGTTTATATCATAGGACTCAACATCTTCAATTCATTGAATAAATTGAAATTAGCTTCTTTGATATTGATAAGGGTCCAGCATATCATTTTGCTGTTATGTATATTCCAAGTACAAGTAACTATAGTGCCCTTGGGCTCTTGTTGGGAAAAGCTGACCAGATTACGTAGCCAGTTTTTGGCTGACCAGATTACGTAGCCAGTTTTTGGCTGACCAGATTACATAGCCAATTTTTGGTTTCAATGATAATCGTAACCTATGTAATCATCCGGCTGTGCTCATGTGTGTGTGTGTCTTTGTGATGCCAACGTTGTAAAAATGATATTTCAAGGAGGGGAGCTTGGACAGATCTGATATTTAGTATAAACTGTACCACAGTAAGTGAAAGAACCCTATTGTATTTGGTAGAGGTCAAAAGTCATTTGGGGTAAACAGGGGTCACAATGTGAAAATGTTGTGAACACAACATCCAAGATGGAAAACTTGCATAATGCTGGTATTTAGTGTGTTTGTGTACAAAGACAAAGGAAGACTCTAGTGTTTTTAATGGAGGTTGAAGGTCACTTGAGCTCAACATGGGTTAAATTGTAAAAAGATTGTGAAAAAAGCCTTTATGTCATCATCAAAACCACAATGCATTTTTGTTTTGGTCAGGTGATGTTAGCGGAACCATGGCAACAGCCCAATCTGCTACATGAAGCCATGTAGGTGCTAATGAAGTGGCATGCTTTCTTTTGAAAATTGCTGCAAAACTTAACATCATTAATGACTTCATAAAAATTATTTTTGTACATTAAAATGCTGTTTGTGATTTTCAAAGTCATTTCATGAATGCTGGAACTTTTGTTTGTTGAATAAACTGTACATTGGATAGCAAAGAAACTTGTGTGATACAATTATTGTATAGAGATGATCATTCTACACCACCATGCTCAAAAGGGTCACACTAAATTCAGTCTTCCCGTGTTTACCAGAGTATATTAACCTTTTCTTTATTCCCCTCACACAGATTAGACAAAGTAAAACATTATAAATAGAAACGTTAGACACTGTTCATAGAAAGATTTTGCAATACTTAGCTGATTGGTAAGATCATGGGTAGCAACTATTTGCATATGATGTCATAGACAATTGTTTGCTCTAGGATTGGTCAACATTGTCACGTACACCTCTGGACCATCTACCCTGGGAAGCCACGAGGCCAAGCGTCAGCCACTAGGCCCGCACTGGCAAATTTCTTGTCGACCTGTCAACATCGTTCACTCTCTGTTCAGTATGTGGGCCTGTGGCATCGTAACACTCCTCGCTTTCCTCTTCTTTGTCATCATGTAAGTAAACCATAACTAATTTAATCATCTCCATGAACTTTGTTAATTTATGTGCCAGTCAAATCAACAAATAAATGGAACTCTGATCATAAAAAATCAACATCATTCTCTCTGGTTTTTCTGTTCTCTTCTCTCTATTTTAATTGGATTCTGTGTTGTCAACAACGTAGAACACCTGGGGCAGTCATACCAAGACTGACAAGCCCCCCCAAAAAAACCCATTAACACAACACAATGTAGCACTCCTAATGGAAAGTCTCATAGGCTACAGTATGCAGAACAGTGTACAAAAATTGCTGGTTGTTTGGTTGATGAGATTGTTTTGCTAACTTTTCATGTCATGGATGCTGATAAGGTCCACCAATGTGTTCTCTGAATTTGCTTTGTTGAAGTTTCAACGTGGTAGTTCAATGGTAGTACTGATGTGTTTGAATTATTTCTGCCCTAAGCTAGCTAAACATTTTTACCTCACACCATGCTATAAGGTGTGAGCTATTTTTGATGAGTCCTTTTCTTCACACTGCATTGCTCATTTTAAAGTCTTGAATCATGGGGGAAAAAAGTAAACTGGAAGGTGTTTATATTGCAAAAGTGCAACATTTGGTCAAAATTTAGCTTTTAAAGGAGCAGAGGTAGTTGTGAAGTACATCTTATATAACATTTTACCCTTCACCTCGCCAAATCAAGTAGAACCATTTCTGGTAAAAAGTGATATGCCAATGACAAATTCTTCTAGAAAGTTCTCCTAGTATAGAGAAAAAACTTATTTTTAAAAAAGAAAAAAATGTCAAAACCCACAAGATAAATTCATGAGAATGTCTTTTATGCCTACCCCAGCTTGAACATGGAATATTGTATGGTCAAGGATTATCAATGTTTACCTGGACTCTGCCGGTAGACATTGTTGGCCTTCAAACTCCACATTTTCAAATCACATAGCATTTTTTTTCCCTGGAAGATAAAATAACATATCCGCGTGAACTTATACATTCATCTATTCTTTCAACATGCAACAACTGCAACATTGCTACATTATTCATCAATTTGGCAATACATTATCGGTTAAAAAAGGTTACTATATTATCGGTTAAATGGTAGTACATTAAAGGCTAACATTTTTCTACTCCAATTATCAGTTTTGGGATGATAAATTACTGGTTAAAAAGGTTACTACATTATTGGTCAAGTTTTGCTACATTATCAGTTAGTGATATATTATCACTAAAGTACTACGTTTTTGGTTGTAAACACTAGGCCCTGAATGGACCATTTTATTACCTCATACCAGCATGCTGGTGTGAGCTTATGCGATTACGTGGCGTCACTCTATCCTTCTATCTGTCCACAATTGTTCAAAATGCTTCTCCTCCTACATACTTTCATGGATTTGTTTGATACTTACACACAATGTTCCTTGGGTGGTGGGCCATTTGGGGTGTTCAGGAATTTTGGGCCCAAGGTCCCATGTGGACCCTTTGGTCCATTTTTTGAAATTCTGGAAAATGCTTCTCCTCCTACAGATTCCCTTGTACAATGTTGACGTGTTGTCATAATGATACTCCATTAGTGGTGCCCTCAGCGTGTTCAGGAATTTTAGGTCCAAGGTCCTATGTGGACCCTTTGGCCCATTTTATGAAATTCTGCAATGTGCTTCTTGTCCTACATGCTTTCATGGATTTGTATGAAACTTAAATCACAATGTTCGCTGGGTGGTGAACCATGTAGGGTGTTCAGGAATTTTGGGCAGAAGATGCCATGTGGGCCCTTTGGCCTATTTGGTGAAATTCTGCAAAATGCTTTTCCTCCTACAGATTCTCTTGTACAGTGGTGATGGTTTGTCATAATGATACTCCATTAGTGGTGCCTTCAGGGTGTTCTGGAATGTTGGGCCCAAGGTCCCATGTGGGTCCTTTGGACCATTTTATGAAATTCTGCAAAATGCTGTTACAGATTCTCTTGTACAATGTTGATTGATGGTTTGTCATAATGATACTCCATTAATAATGCCCTTGTGGTGTGCAGGGAATTTGAGTGTAAGGTCCTTTAGCTCATTTTATGAAATTCTGCAGAATGCTTCTCCTGCTGCAGATTCTTTTGTTCAGTGTTCACGGTTTGTCGAAACGATACTCTGTCAGTGGTACCTCTGTTGATCTAGACTTCAAAAAGATTAAATACAAGACAGGATTAAGTGGATGTCCTCCATTTATTTCTTGAATTGGTTCTTCTAGAACTCAAGCATGTGTGTAGCATGAGTTCCATACAAAGATAAGGAATACATATTAGATATAACAAAATGCAGGTTGTATAAGACTGAATGTACCTAACTACAATAGCTATCATTACATCTCCCTTCCTTTGATAATGAACATCAACATGAGGTGAAAAGTAATAGTGCAAACTGTCAACTTAGATATACGGTAGTAATAAATCCAGCTTTGGATTCCATGTTAAGTACAACTTTCGCAAGTTTCAATTAGACGGGTATTAGGGCGAGTTTGTCTTTAGGGTCTTGGAGGAGGGCTTGGTGGTGATTTACTGGCACTCAACAAGTTAGTAGGGGGACTTGCTTTAAGTAGGGCTTGTTTGTTACCCATTGGGGGGTCTTGTTCAGGTGGCTGCTCGTTTGTTCTGAGCAGGTGACGCCTGTTGCAACACATAACTCCACTCTGATCAGTCTTTATTAAAAATGATCTGGGGTATGTCTCTTCAATAACTTGTCCCTTGTTGGCCCAGCACTTATCTACATTATCTCTAAACCTTACTGTGTCTCCTGGCTGGAGTGGAGGGAGGTCCTTTGCATGCTTGTCATACCTATTCCTCTGATGATGCCTACGTTGTTCATGAAAGGGGCTGTGAGAGGTGGGGTTTAATCCATGAGTAGGGTTTGGAAGGTTTGAGCGGGGGTTCCTGCAGCATGAGTAGCTCTGATGGGGACTTATTACCCTCCAAGGGTGTAGTACAGTAAATTAATAAGGCCGTGAATGGATCTTGACCAGTTTCCTTTGCTTTCTTCAGTAAGTTTTTGACAGTTTGAACTGATTTCTCAATTAGGCCATTGGATTGGGGGTAATCGGGACTATTTGTGGTATGGAGGAATTCCCACTGCCTTGCAAATTCCCGGAATTCCTGGCTTGTGAATTGAGGTCCATCATCGGAAACAACCCCATGCCCCTGTTCAATGTTGGCTATAGGATTGCTGTTCAAAGGGTACATTCACTTCTATAGCGCAACATTGGAAAGGGGCGCGGGGTTTCATGTTATCCTCTCACCTAAAATTCAGTATTATATTGCAATGTACGACAAAGTGTCCCAACAATTTTGTCAAAGATTGTCTGAGAATTTCTACAGGTGAGAAGCATGTGCGGGGCACAGGAAAAATCGTCAATTTGAAATAAGTTAAACGGAAAAATGGGGTTGATATTCCTTGCAACAAGAGACATCAGCAGCTGTGCATGTTCGGCATGTTTAGGGCCAATATTGAAGTTGGTTTACTGTAATAATATAATTGTGTGAATGTTGTCAATGTTATTACGAAGTAAAGGGAGGAATAAGTCAGTCAAATCCATGTATTTGCACTAAATGTGCTAAATAAAATGCAGTCATTGGGGAGGTAACATATCATAACTCCAATGCATCTTGTCGACCAGGAAACTACTTTAAAATATTTTGTATGATACAAATGATGTACTTTCGGCTCAAACTCTGATATTGAGACAGAAAACAAAAATAAAAACACCCCCCTCAAAAAAAACTAAACATGTTAGTGGTCCGTTGAAGAAGATCGATGTATTAGTTATTCAAATTGTTTCACCGTGATGACGTGGTGTCTGGTATTAAAGTAACTACGCTTAATGACTATTATGACTATCATTACAGGTTAATCTGGGTAAAAAAGTGTACTATCATTATACCAAATAAACCCCGAAAATGTAAATTTAATGTGGCGTTTGCTCATATTCGCATAACAGTGACATTGTGGCACCTATTCTGTTGTACCGTACATGGGTGCACTGTAATATGTCAGTCATTTTAAGCAGTTTCAACGGACTTCAGAGTACATATTTGTTGTTAGTGCTATTTCATTATATATATAGCCTATATATATATATATAGCCTATATATATATAGCCTATATATATATATAGCCTATATATATATAGCCTATATATATATAGCCTATATATATATATAGCCTATATATATATAGCCTATATATATGTATAGCCTATATATATATAGCCTATATATATGTATAGCCTATATATATGTATAGTATATATATATATAGCCTATATATACATATACGTTACAGGGTGGCCAGGCTGTCCACCTTAAAGCTGTAAAGTTGGAGAGAGCAGGTAATATTAAAAGTTGTTCAGCACAATACAGGAATAAGTTTATCGCTGGACCCAAAACAGTCTCAATTGGGTCCCAACTGAATATAATCACATGGAAAATACATATATAATAGAATGAAAACAACTTAAAAATATTATGAAACTTCTTAAACAAATAACACGGAAGCCTAAACTATAGCCACTAAAATGTGCCTAGGCCAATACAAAGTAATAATACAACTGTTCAGACGGTCCCAGGATGAGGATCGAATTCTGGATTAAACGATATTTCCGCATAATGAGGTGATTCCCCTAATTGGTACCCTCTGCGCATGCTCAGATACACACAGAAACCAGCGCTCAACTGTTTGTTCATGAACGACAACCTGCAGGGTTTTACCAGTGTTTATATCGGTTGTAATTATATTGATAAATTATTTAATTCCTCATCCCCCTAAATCACACATGTCACAAAATAACCTTCAAATAGTCAGATGCTGGATTACCTAAAGAAACACTAATGAAAAAGGGTGAAATCATCATAAAATATATCAAATATTGTAACGTTTCAGCAGTTACGGGGGCATACGTTCGACCATAAATAGGCCATCCTAACATACACGATTGTAACACCAGGGCATTTAATTGCAAAGATTACTTAATTCTCTCCTAATAACTACTATATTTGCAAGTCATTGACCCTGACTGAACCTTATTCCGGGAATATGTTTCATATTTAATGATTATGTCATTGTTTGTAAAATAATCATAAATATATGGTGTACCTGTAAAGTTGGAGAGAGCAGGTAACATTAAAAGTTGTTCTTCGGCACAATACAGGAATAAGTTTATTGCTGCAGTGCGCCCTTTGTGGTAGATACATATTTATCAAATTTTTATAGGGGCGTTAAAATCAAGCCCGTTACACTCTCCCCACCTTTACAAGATGTCGTCCCGACATCGGAAAATAGATAAAATACCGTAAAACTCTGCCACCATCCACAAATGCTATAGCTACTGCTGTCTGTAGCAACAATCAGCCTAGATGAACTGAAAATATTATTAAAAGATAGAACAATAAATGTTTGAAAAGTTACTGCCTGTGCAACCCCATACTTCAATGAATATACCAATGTTTGCATGTATGTAAAAGACTATGACCCTTTTTGTTTAAGAACAATTTCTCTCTATGGTGCACATTGAATTTTCCTACGAAAAATATAGTATTCCCACCGGTACAGTAAATTTTGACTTCCCTACGCGATCACGTGACATTTATCACAAAAACTCATGTATAACAAACACATGTAAGAGTATGTGACAAAATCTGGAGGTACTGAAGTAAGTTCCCCTTATGGTAATGATCATCTCCCAATAAGATAAACTTCGTATTACGATCTTTGATCTTTCTGCACATTGGTAAAATATACAAGAGTAGTGTCCTCTCCTGGCTCTATGGAATATCTAAATCAACACTTCCTTCTACACTGACTAACCTGTCACACTCGCGTCCAACTATGAGATAAGTCAATCGTCATGAGAATCACCATACAGTCAATAAAGTTTCAGCAAAACTGTAAGTTAAATTGTTAACAGTAAGAACAGAACATCTGACTCAGTCCAGCGAAAAATATTGATGACCCCCGATACTAAAAAAAAAGTCCAAAAAAAAAGAAAAGAAATGTCAGCAAATCATAGGATTTCTATACCATTCCCACAACCCTAGGATACCTCAAAATCTCAAAGTTCTGACCTACCATAGATGGATATAAATAAGTCAAAGGTCCAGTCCTTTTTCCATGCCCGGGGGTGGTTGACTAGTACCAGGCACCATTGTGGGGGTACATAAAATCCTCGACTACACTGTTGACTTGTGGATGTAGTTGTCCAAAGGACGGTGCACCCAGCTGATTATCATATGTCAAAATAGTCCTAGGTTCTTTTCTTCTGGATGATCTCCTCTGTTGTGCAGGAGGCCCTCCATCAGGTTGATCATTGTTTGAAGCACCTTGCTTGGAGTGGTTATTTTCATCCTCGTCGAGTGGTCGTTGATCAGCTGCATCTCTGAGTCGGTCCCCTTCGACTGGAAGTTGATCATCAACTGTGGGTAAGTCATCATCGGCTGTAAGTTGGTCATCCACTACATGGTGGTTATTTTCCTTTGCAAGTTCATCATCCCCAGATGCAATCTGATTATCCTCCTCCAGGGGCTGACTAGCTCTTTCAAGTGGCTTCGTCACACCAGGAGCGCTACTCTCATCTATCTGATTTGATACATTTGGTATAAACAAGTCATTATCATTGGACTCGTCATCAGATTCAATCATATCTTGATAATGATCTGAGTGTTCCCTTGGTTTCGCTCTTGTTGACTTCTTCGAACTATTTGGATCATCAATTGGTAATGAGTCACATGGGAGTAAGAGGTTTCTGTGAAGTGTCCTCGTTTTCCCGTTTCCCCTTTCAGGTGTCAGTTCATACACAGGAACATCAGGTTGTAGTTGCTTTGTTACAATGTAGATGTGTTCTTCTCAGTAAGGCTTTAACTTAGCAGGACCTTCATGAGGAGCCATATTCCTCATCAGCACTCTATCCCCTGGTGAAAGAAACGTGCTGTGCCTCTTCTTGTCATATTGTTGTTTAGCTTTCCTTGAAGCCTTCTGTGCATGTTTTGAAGCAATGTCATATGCTTCCTGCATCTTCCTTTTCCAAGACCGAAGAGGAGATCTATAGGAAGTTTTGGTGACCTCCCAAACATCATGAAATAAGGTGTGTATCCTGTGGTCTCACATTTGGTGTAATTGTAGGCATGCACACACTTCTGTAGTGACTCTTTCCAATTCTTCCGGGTCTCATCAGTCTGAGCACGCAACATACCCAACAGGTTCCTATTCATTCTCTCAACCTGTCCATTGCCCTGTGGGTGATACGGGGTTGTGCGTGAGTGCTTGATACCTGCATAGTTCTCAAGCCTTGAAAATAATCTGTTCTCAAACTCACGTCCCTGGTCGTGATGTAATTTCTGTGGGAAACCAATTTTCAAGAAATAATCATTGAACAGCTTGTCAGTTGCCACTGCGGATTTGTTCTTGGTTGGGTAAGTTTGGCAGAAGCGAGTATAGTGGTCCACTACCACCAAGATGTATTCATAGCCTCTTCATTTCTCTAAATGGAGAAAATCAATCGATACAACTTCAAATGGCTCAGTAGTTTGTATGGGGACCATTGGTGCCACAGTACGTCTATCAGGTTTTCTTCTTTTCAGGCATTCACACTCTTTGGTTACATAGTTTTCCACTTCCTGTGTCATATAGGGCCAAAAGAATCTCTGTCTTTCCAGGTCCAGTGTCTTTTCTGTTCCAACATGACCCATGTCATTGTGAAGTGATTCTAGAACCAACTTTCTGTATTTTCCGGGTAGAATAAGTTGCTTCCGTCTTACAGTGCATCTCTGCAATAACCCCTTCTCATCGATCTTAATCTCTTTCCACTTCCTGAGCAGAGATTGCACCTCTTTAGGTTCCTTTTTCATGTCGGCCAACTTGGGTCTATATCCCTTTTGTTTGAACCTTAGGACTTTTGCAATAACATCATCATTTTCCTGAGCTGTCCTTAGGGTTGCTGTGTCTATGGAACCAAGGCTGGGTTGTGTTACTGCAGCTATCATTTCATAAACGTCTGCATTGCATGATATAGCATCAACACAAGCAGCTTCTGCTTTGCTTGCAGCCTGTCTGGCAGCTGATGGGACACCATCAGGTATCTCAGTGTCACACTCCTCAATGCATTCCTCCATTGTTGCAACATTTATAGGCATCCTGGACAATGTATCCGCATCCTGATTGTGCTTCCCGGATCGATATTTTATACTGAACCGGAAACTTGCCAATTCCGATACCCATTGATGACCAGTTGCATTCAGTCAAGCTGTTGAAAGGATGTATGTCAGTGGATTATTGTCTGTAAAGACTGTGAAGCTTTTGGCATACTGCAGATAACCTCTGAAACGGTCTGCTATCGACCACTTTAGAGCTAAGAACTCTGATTCGTTAGAATGATAATTTTTCTCTGCAGGTGATAATGTCCTTGAAGCAAAAGCAATCACCCGCAGCTTCCCCTCTTGACGTTGGTACAGAACAGATGCAAGGCCTTGGTTTGAAGCATCTGTGTGCAGGATGAATGGTAGATTAAAATCAGGGTATGCCATCACTGGAGACTGGATGATGCCATCAATCAAACCATTTACAATTACCTGATGTCCTTCCATCCAGTTTAGTTTTTCACCAGAACTCTGTGTAGGACTGTCTTTCTTTCCTCTCTTTCCCTTTGCACCCCTCGTTTTGGTTGGCTTTCCCAGGAGATCAAACAGAGGTTTAGCAATGATGGAGAAACTGTGTATGTAGTTGCGGTAGTAGCCCAGAAACCCAATTATTTGTCTTAGTTCACCAATGGTTGTGGGTTTCCTCTTCTTCAACTCCAGAACAGGGTGAATTTCTGCAGGGTCAATCTTGTAACCATCTTCTGACACGCCTCTCCCAAAATATCTCACCTGTCGTTGGAACAGTTTGCACTTTGATGGTTTTAGTTTAACACCATGGGACTGTAATCGTCAGAGAACTTTCCTAAGATTCTCGACATGTTGGTTGAATGTCGGGGCAAAAACCAGGATGTCATCAAGGTAGACAACACAGATGTCATTATTGTACCCTTCTAAACAATTTTCCATAAATCTCTGGAATTCAGCCGGGGCATTCTTTAGACCAAAGGGAATTCTTTCCCATTCGTGCAAACCCCAAGGTATGATGAAAGCTGTTAAGTGTTGACTCTCTTTGGAAATGAATCCCTGGTGGTATGCTTTTCCCTGGTCTAAGGTTGAAAACCAAGAATTTCCTGAAAGACCATCTAGAATATCCTGTATCTTTGGGATTGGCTGCCTATCATCGATAGTTTTCTTGTTCGACTCCCTGTAATCGATGCAAAGTCTAAGGGTACCATCTTAATTACGTACACACACCACTGGTGAGGAGTAACTAGATCGTGACTTCCTGATCCCACCTCTGTTGACTAGGTCCTGAACATATTCTTTAACCTCCTTATATAAAGGACGTGGGATACTCAAGTATGTTTTCTGGACTGGTGTGGTATCATTGAGAGGTATTTTCATTTGCAGTTCTAGAATATAGCCACAATCTTGATCATCAGTTGAGAAAGCAGCACTTTCCTCTCTAAGCATATTTCTTGCCACTTTTCTTTGTTCAGCAGTTAAGCCAGAGAGATCAATGGGAGGACACCGCTGGTCTTCTTCTACACATCCATCCTTGTCCTCATTGGCATTATTTGATGAACTGCTCTCACAGGAAATGGCATGTATTCCCGCCATTACTTCTTCGTCAATGTCGTCAGGAAGATGAAAGCATGATTTGAGTTGTTCCAGTTCTCCCAGTTCAGTCTGTTTCTCCAGGAATATGTCTCTGTTAGTGGTATTGTGGCATGGGATGGGCACCTTACATGGCTTAACATCAACTACTGTCTCCAGCACTTCCAACCCTTCTGGACAGTCTTGTCCAAGGGTAGGATGAAAATAAGCCAGTTTGATCTGCTTTTCCCAGTCATGTCTAACTCTACACTCTACCATTTTCACCTGTCCTTGTCTGATCCATACACCCGTCCATCCAGTTTTATATTTTATGGTATTTGCTTCATCTTTCAACATTGTCTGGACAAGAGTACAAATAGCACATGCCTTCTTACCTGGTAGAAAAGCTTGTAGAGTTTGAACCAATGACTTCTCTTCTAATGTTGCAACTTTAATCACATGTGGAATGACATTCATACCAATTGTTGGGACATCACGTTTACTGGATGACACTAGCATTGGTACGGCTAGTGGTTGGAGCTGAGAACTGTCGCCTCCAAACTTCAGGTTAACTTCCACCCAACCGGTATATGGAATCTCAATATCAATTGCCCCTTTTAGGTCTACAGAAGAACCATCAAGCAGTTCACTCACTGGTCTTGGTGATTTATTTATCAAATTATCATTAAGCCACCTCTCAGGTATAATGGATACATCTGCCCCTGTGTCCCACAGAGCATGTGTCTCAACGCCCTCTATTTGACACACTAGTGAACAGGATTTTCCAACCAGTTTTACCACTCTTCTATTGGCCAACTGATAAACATCATCATCCATATACCTGTGTTGCATCTTAGAATTGTGGGACCTTACATCGTGGTGGCGCTCCCCTCGTCCCTCAGGAGGGACCCTTGGTCGTTTTCCGTCGGTCTGCAACCTCGTGCAATATGTCCCCATTTTCCACATTTGTAGCAATGTCGGCAACTGTCTCCCTTTCCTGCCTGTTGACACTTTTGGCATCCCCTTGACCTCTTGCTTAAGGATGTCCCTTGATCTTGCCCAGATGTGAGAGCCTTATGTATTTCAGTCACTTGCACTTTCAACATCTGAACTTCATCATAAAGGCTGTTTCCTTTATTTTTGTCCTTTTTCTCATCAGCTTTCTCTGGGACAGTATCTTGATCGATTGTTACATTTCCCGCAGAAATCTGATGTTTCTTTTGCCTCGCCTTCTTTACCCGTTCCGCTTCTCTACAAACGACTTGATTTAATTTTTCCAACAAGTCTTCATCTGAAAGGTTCTCTGTCATCAGTAGTGGTTTCATCTCTTGTCTTATGTCCATGTCAGTCAGGCCTGTCCACACACACTGTACTAACATCGCATCTACCAAGGGCTTCTCATATCAAAACTTCTCATCAGAAGCAAAGAGAACTTGTTGTTTCAGGGATAGCGCCCTTAGAGGAAAAGACTGGGGTGACTCTTGTGTACCCTGAGAAACGTTGCACAATTCTTGATATAGTTCAGTTGCACTTCTCTCCTGAAAGTGAGCTCGTAACAATCTCTTCAACACAGGGAGTGTGAGGTCTTCCCTTCCCTCAAGGTAACTTCTCAGTTGCAACCCAGGGGTCACAGCCTTTATTACCCCTTCCACAATTTCCCATTTGGGGTACTCCTTCTGCAATACATTTTCAATTTGATGTATAAGAGACATAAAACTTATTTTATCCCTCTGCCCAGGGTTTCCGATTTGTCCACATACCTTGAATTCTTTCCTCCTGTATAGGCTGTACTACGGGTTGATGGGCTTGGTGGGCTGGGTGGTTGTGTGACAGTTCTCATCTTGTGCAGGTTCACTTCTGCGTAGCTTTAAACTGTAGCTCCCTCAATTCGTCCTCGAAATTTCTTTATAGCATCCCTCACCTCTTGGTCACCTTGGTCCTCTGACCCAGGGGGGATTACCACCTTCATCATCTGACATGGTGCGTACCACTCCACGCCAACATCACTACTCTCCAAATTTAAGGTGTCCTGGCAGGATCGCCAATTTGTTACAGGGTGGCCAGGCTGTCCACCTTAAAGCTGTAAAGTTGGAGAGAGCAGGTAATATTAAAAGTTGTTCAGCACAATACAGGAATAAGTTTATTGCTGAACCAATTTGGGTCCCAACTGAATATAATCACATGGAAAATACATACATAATAGAATGAAAACAACTTAAAAATATTATGGAACTTCTTAAACAAATCACACGCCAGCCTAAACTAGCCACTAAAATGTGCCTAGGCCAATACAAAGTAATGCTACAACTGTTCAGACAGTCCCAGGATGAGGATCGAATTCCGGAGTACACAATATTTCCGCATAATGAGGGGATTCCCCTAATTGGTACCCTCTGCGCATGCTCAGATACAGCAACCAGCGCTCAACCGTTTGTTCACGAACAACAACCTGGATTTTACCAGTGTTTATATCGGTTGTAATTATATTGATGAAATATGTAATTCCTCATCCCCGTAAATCACACATGTCACAAAATAACCTTCAAATAGTCAGATGCTGGATTACCTAAAGAATCACTAATGAAAGAGGGTGAAATTATCATAAAGTATAACAATGTAACGTTTCAGCACTTACGGGGGCAGACGTTCGACCATCCATAGGCCATCCCAACATACATAATTGCAACACTAGGGCATTTAATTGTAACGATTACTTCTTTCCTAGTAACTACTCTATTTGCAAGTCATTGACCCTGACTCAACCTTATTTATGGAAGTAATATGTTTCATATTAATGATTATGTCATTGTTGTAAAATAATCATAAATATATTCATCGGCTTACCGTAAAGTTGGAGAGAGCAGGTAACATTTAAAGTTGTTCTTCGGCACAATACAGGAATAAGTTTATTGCTGCAGTGCGCCCTCTATTTAGACACATATTTATCAAAATTTTCACAGGGGTGTTAAATCAACCCAGTTATATATATATATATATGTATATATATGTATATATATGTATATATATGTATATATATATATATGTATGTATGTATGTATATATATATATATATATATATATATATATATATATATATATATATATATATATATATATATATATATCCTATATATACTACTCTATATATCTATATATCTATATTATATATATATATATATTAAACTGAAAATAGTGATGAGTTTGAAATTCATGATGAATAAAATATATTCCACCAATATTTCGTAAGAATACACCTTACATCGTCAAGGCGAAATAGGAAACTGATAATACAACGTCAGTAACATTACAAAAAAAAAAAAACGGGAGATAAAACTTGTAAAGATAATTATTATTGGGGAGTCCAAACTCAGGCTTTGTGATAGATTTAAAAAAAACATATAAATGCCGACTACTTCAAAGAATTCAGTTCCATACACGATCACTGTTAAACGGCGTCCCATGCACTTCCAAACCCAGTGATATTAAAGTTCTCCATGTAGAGAATCCCTAGTCAGACGCAAGATCATGGAGTCTCTTTCATTAAGGACTTACAACCTACCCTGAATAGAAACGTCCAGAGTTTGTATTACTCCACTTACTTCTGTTACAGCTGAAAAAAAAAAAAATTCAGTTTTATTATTAGTATAATGGACCTCTCCCATCTTTGTATATATATATATATGCTATATAGGCTATTTATATATATATAGGCTATATAGGCTATATATAGGCCTATATATATAGGCTATTTATATATATAGGCTATATTATGCCATATATATATATATACTAACCGTAGAACACAAAACGAAGAAATGCAATCTCTGTCTTTTTGAAAAGCTTTCCTATATGCAAACCCACAACAGTGCACCTTAAACAAACAAACCGAATTCATATCCACATGCCGACATGCCAGCAAATTCCTTCTCAACAAACACAAGTAACTCAAACACCGACCAGTCGCTACACAACACCTGAAGAGTGCATCACATAGGTCTGCACGAAACAAATTTGTAGTGTTTTCGATGTATTTCTAGTTCGACTCATCAATATATAATATTATGCTCTTTGTAAAATTGAGCCCTTTTTTTTGGATCATATTCCCTATAATCTTATATATATATATATCTATATATATCTATATATATCTATATATATCTATATATATCTATAATATCTATATATATCTATATATATCTATATATATCTATATAATATATATAGTATATATTATATAGATATATATATATATATATATATATATATATATATATATATATATATATATATATATATATATAATAATACCAGCTCAAAATAGCTGAAGATTAAAACTCTGGGACGTTTCTATTCAGGGTAGGTTGTAGGTTACGTAAAATCCTGGACCCCTAATAACTACAAAACCAGTGTTATCAGAGCACTTCATTGTAGAGCTAGACGTATTTGCTCTACCGATGCACTTTTCTATAAGGAACTCCGTCATATTCGTAATTGCCTTCTTCTTAACGCTTATCCTCTTAAACTCATCAAGAGCTTTGAGAGATATACCTGTAATTTAAGATCTAGATTACTAATGGGACCTGTCCCCTGCACTGTGGACGAGAATAAAGTCGTATCGAAATTCTATCTTAAGTTACCATACTGTGGTAATATATCTAATCAAATTGCTAGATCTATCTCTAAGTCTTTCACACGTTGCTCTAATGCAGAACTACAGATCTCTTTCAGATGTTCTAAAATTGGTTCATTTTTCAAGGTTAAAGACAAAATTCCTGATCTTAAAAGCAGTGGTTGTATTTATCATATTCCTTGTGGAGACAAAACTTGTAAGATAATTATATTGGGGAGTCCAAACTCAGGCTTTGTGATAGAATTAAAAAACATGTAAATTTTGCTGACTATTTCAAAGAATTCAGTTCATACACGATCACTGTAAAACGGCGTGCCATAAACTTCCAAACCCAGGTGATATTAAAGTTCTCCATGTAGAGAATGCCTGGTATAGACGCAAGATCATGGAGTCTCTTTTCATTAAAGACTTACAACCTACCCTGAATAGAAACGTCCAGAGTTTTAATCTTCAGCTATTTTGAGCTGGTATTACTCACTTACTTCTGTTACAGCTGTTTTTGTAATGTATTGACTTGTATTATCAGTTTGCTATTTCGCCTTGACGATGTTAAGGTGTATTCTTACGAAATATTGGCATAATATATTTGATTCATCATGAATTTCAAACTCATCGCTATTTTCAGTTTATTATTAGTATATGGACCTCTCCAATCTTGTATATATATATATATATATATATATAGATATATATATATATATATATATATATATATATATATATATATATATATATATATATATATATATATATATATATACCACTAAATCACACCTTAGACGGACATTGTCTAAAAGTGAACATTAAAAGGACAAAATGCATTTTTATTCATAATTAATTTTAATAATGCTTAAAACAATTAATTTATGGCTGAACATAGTTGTTTCATGCATCCGCATAATCTAGTATGCATTTTTAAGTATTTCATGCAGGTTCCTAAGATATACGCCAAAATCGTGTCCTCTTACCGTATGTCAACCGAAAACTGATACCTTAGCGGCACAACGCAAAAATCCTACCTTTGAAGGACATCGTATATGTCCACCTTGTGTTACTCATTGTCAACAGACACTGACATATATCTACTTGTTCTGCCATTTCGACCGCTTATGAGTGCAAATAAACGGATAAATCTGTTCACATGACATAATTTCTGTGCCAAAAAGAATTAATAACAAACATTTTGAAGTTCACATTAGCTCAGTAGCGCCTGCAACTTTCTCGGACACTTAATTCGTTTGGCAATTGTGTTTTTTAAGTGGTGGGTCTAATAGGTGATTCACCGGACTTTTAGAAATACTTTCTTTCAGAACAGCACTGGCCATTGGCAGTCAATACCCTGAAAGAAAATTGTGGTCCGTCAGCATTTTACCACTCCAATGCCAGCTCATTATAGTCGCATATATATATTTGAATTAAAAGTAACTGGTACGTGTAAATGAAAATGTTAAACTAAATTAAGAACGTAAACCTCCAAACATTAAAAGACGTGGCGGGAAGAACAATGGAGAAAGCTTCAAAAGAAGAGACAACAGCAGGAGAGAAAATGACGCTGAGGCGCAAATCTTAATGGCTTTCTTATAGTTCGTGTCTTTGTTTTTTAATTGCTATGGTGTCTTCTCATAGCAACCCTCTGCCTGGCTCTTTTTCCCAGTGGAAAGTTATTCCGGATATCTTGTTGACACTGCAGACTGTTCATTTGTTCATTCAGATTTATCCAAAAAGGACTCGATCTGTCAACATTTTGCCACATAGGACCCATAAAGCCAAGTATGCTGCCTCTAATTGTGAATATTACAGTGTTAGGCTGGAAGCAACTTTTTTTAGAATGTGCGGTGAAGATAATCGGATACTAAATTTCTAGTCGGGCAGAATCTATACATGCCCATCAGATATATATATGCTATGGGGATGGGTAATACGGAGGGTATAACGTTCTCCTACATCTCTAGCTGCATTATATATCAGTGAAGTAATTAATTTGTCTGATGAACAAACGTTACTGGTCCCCTTAATGAAAATAACCAAAACCCCTTTACAAATTTTGAAATCACACACATGCTATGTACGAGTTCAAAGGGGGGGGGGGGTGTAGATCACTTGCTTAGTTGAGAGCAAACAGTTGGTCTTTAGTTGATAGCTTTGTATAAATTCTTGTAAATTGACTGATTCATGGAGCTTCAATTTGCCACCTAGCTCAGGTAGACAGAGAATTCCTGATGAGATGAAGCAGTATGACCAGTTTGCCTGATATGTACAGATAACAGCAAAGTTCATAGTTCAAGATCATAGATGTACATGATGTCTGTACAAAATTGTTAAGTGTTGCATAAAATGTGAACCAAATCAATTTTCAATTGCCTATTACCTAAACCTGAAACTTTAAACCTCCCCACCCCCCCATTCTCTCTGGAACATTGGCCTAAACAAGCACTGTTAGGCAAAGGGGGAATAGCTGGTCCATGTCAAGAGGGACAACTCAAAATGGTTATGACAAGACAGCTTAACTTTCATGTGATTAATATATTTATTTGAATCAGACAGCAACATTGGCAAAAGCATTATGGCAACAGATATGCATATAAAACTATGTGCTGGCAAATGATTTGTTCTCTTGATCAAGGCGAAGCAACATCTCTATCACTGAGTTTACATTAAACAAATCCCCCCCCCCCATACACACACAAAACCACACTATTGCTCTGTGATCTTTTTGATTATCAGGAGTTACACATGTAACATGGAAAGATATGTGCCATATATTGCTTTAAAAAGTAAACTTTCTCAAAATATTAGGTGAAATAAAAAAAAACAAATTATATACCGAACCTCATAGCTGAGTTATGTGGTTTGAACTTCTTAGAATATGTGAACACAAAATACAACAAATAACTACTTACATAGCAAAGTTTTTCCACAGATATGAAAAAATAAAACTTGTGAAAGATCGTACCAAAGTGAGTCTCAAAGTTTTGGACATAAACATTTAATAGAAGATATGACATTTCAGAGGACCAACAATGAAGGCCAAATCACTGTGCAACTCAATTCCACCTTACACCCCTAGTCCTCTGGAGGAAAAAAAACATTACGCTAAATAGCTGATATTTGTAGTAACGCTTATGCACAGCCTGAATTTTGCAAAACTCTACAGCTGTTTGACTATTTAACCAACTATATATCCTCAC
>CM037835.1:27965682-27970682 GCA_021234535.1 Stichopus chloronotus
TTTTTGGCTCATTTCATGTTTTACAAATGCTCTTCCTTTTCATGTTGTAACTTTATGCATTTCAAGTTGAAGAAAGAGCTGGATCAGACATGTGTGTTGTTTAACTATTATGTTTTGAATTGGAATGAGCTACAACAAGTAGACTGTTGTATATTTATCCGGGGAAAATGTTTCCAAAGGTGTGTTTTTAACACATTTTCTGTCTTTGATTCTATGTCAATGCTTTCACTATTCATAGCTGATGCCATTAATAATTATTGTGCAGGAATGAAGTGAATCCTTGATTGTCAGGCAAGCATCAATTCATGTCTCAAGGGATGCATTTCTATCTTTCTCTAAGGATGAATATGACAAACAATTTGTTGCTGAAGTGTACTCCAGTCCTGAGATTACATTGTCAAAACTGAAAGAAGGCACAGGACTTAGCAAAGTGAGACTGACTTACACATCTTCACAATCTTTCAAGACGTATGCAAATGCTCTGCAAATAATGAATGATTTCAAGGTACGTCTCAAATTTCAGTTTTATTTTGTAGTCCTAAGTGCGTAAGTCCATGTATGTAAATCAGTATTGATTACAAGGAGTTCAAAAAATACTTATGATAGATAAAAGTTCATTAAGAAAACTTGTGCAAGTATTTTATCAAAAACTGCAATTACTAAGTATATGTGATCTAATAAGCTAGAGTGTAGTTTATGAATTTGTCTCAATTGTATACTAGACCTTCCAGAATAGATTGAAAGAAAAAAATTTCCTCGGTCAAAAGTTCCCGAAGCATTCTACCAGTAGTAGGTGTAAAAAAAGCCTGTTGACTTTCATAGTTTTTCAAATTTTTGTTTAGGGGGGATGTGTTGTTATGTGTTCTAACCATTCACACTGCTGTTGTTCGCTGCCATAACTTTTATCCACCTTCATTTTAGTATCATCACGGATGGTATTGTTGTTTGAGCTTAATTTCTTTTTGAATTGCCCACCATTTTCTCCAATTTTCTTTTAACATCACTTATAAACAAATACTGGGACAGACTGCAAGTTGAAAATGGTTACTGGGTGCTTGGAATAATTTGATCCTCTCTAATACAACACTTCATATACCATGCATGTTAATCTAGATCATCACCACCTTTGTTGTGCAGATTTAGTTTAATTTTTGCAACAGTGAAGCAAAAGTGTGGACCTTTCTCACTGATTCCTCAAATCTTCCCCTCTCTCTGTCAATTTTTGAAAGGATGTGGTTGAGGATACTATTACATCCTATTAGTTTTATTTCAATAAAATAACAGAAACCTGTACAGTCATATTTGCATGTGTGAATGAGTTTGTGATGGGATTTGTAAAGGGCTCCATAAGACCAAGCCAGTGCAATCTGGGATAGACTGCAAATTGGGGTATCAGATATGCACCCTCAACACATTCATGGTCCATTTGGGCCTTCCCCAATTACTTGTTCAATGAAATTATGTGTGTAAGACTGTGTGTGTAAATATTTGATGCCCTGACTTGAAGATACAGTACCTCAAGAAGAGAAAGATTTGAACTTCAGAGTTGATATGCAGGTAGTCCATTGCTAGTGGATGATCACATTTTACAGGGATGTCAGAGGTTGTTTGAGGTCAGTAGAGGTAAAACATGAAAACTTTATCCTTTGGATTGAATAAGTATGTATCAATTTTAAAGTACATATCATCAATTGGTATGTGTTGCTCTAAATGTCAACCAGTTTATGAAGAGTTAAACTAGTGGATGTTAATGTCAAATGATGTTTTAGTTCCCCATGCTTTGTACCGATTGCCCACCATTCTTTACCAATGAGGGTGACAGAGGCTTGTCATATTCTCATTGAGGATCCTACCTTTTGGTCATTTTCTTTATACAAGTGCAACTATTTACTGTGACCATTTCTCACCTGCTGCGCAAGTGATATACGCTGGCTGGACCTAGTTTTCCATATATGTATGGAAATCCAGTTTCAGCTTTCAAACTAAGTGTATGAGGTATTAGATTGAGGCTGATGTTGTCAAGTTCTCAAGTCCTGCTGCTTCTTCAGTTTTGATTCCTTGCCGAAGGCAGAAGGAATCTATGCGATGGTGATGTAGTGTGTGTGTATGTGTGTATGTGACACTTCTTGTAAACACGATATCTCAAGGAGGATAACCATGACTGATGTCATACATGGTGTGTGGGTTGGTCATAGTGAGTAGATGATCCCTATTGTTTTTGGGTGGAGTTCAAAGGTCATTTGAGGTCACCAGAGTCAAAATATGAAAACCTTGTAAACACGATATCTCAGGAACGGTAACTGTGATTGATGTCATATTTAGGTGTGGTGTTGGTCATATTGGGTAGATGATCCCTATTGTTTGGTGGAGATCAAAGGTCATTTGAGGTCACCAGAGGTCAAATTGTAAAAACCTTGTACACAATATCTCCAGAAGGGTAACTGTGACCGATGTCATACTTAGTGTGTGGGTTGGTCATATTTAGTAGATGATCCCTATTGTTTTGGTGGAGGTCAAAGGTCATTTGAGGTCACCAAAGGTCAAAATGTGAAACCTTGTAAAACAATACTCCAGAAGGGTAAGTGTGACTGATGTCATACTTGGTGGGTGGGTTGGTCATATTGAGTAGAATGATCCTTATTGTTTTTCGTGGAATTCAAAGGTCATTTTAAGTCACCAGAGGTCAAACTATAAAGCCTTGTACACCACAATATCTCAAGAATTATAACTGTGAATGATGTCATACTTAGTGTGGTTTATCATATTTAGTAGATTCATCCGTATTGTTTTTTTGGTGGAAGTCAAAAGCTCATTTGAGGTCACCAGAGGTCAAACTGTAAAAATGTGTAAATACAATATCTCCAGAAGGGTGTAACTGGGACTGATGTCATACTTGGTGTGTGTGTTTTTCATATTGATTGGATGATCCCTATTGCTTTTGTGGGAGATCAAAGGGTCATTTGAGGTCACTAGAAGTCAAAATGTGACAACCTTGTAAACACAATATCTCAAGAACGGTAACTGTAACTGATGTCATACTTAGTGTGTGGGTGGTAGTATTGAGTGGATGATCCCTATTGTGTTTTGGCAAAGGTCATTTGAGGTCACCAAAGGTCAAAATGCTAAACCTTGTAAACACGATATCTCAAGAACTGTAACTGTGACTGATGTCATACTTTGTATTGTGGGTTGTTTATATTGAGTAAATGATCGCTATTGCTTTTAATGTAGGATAAAGGTCATTTGAGGTCACCAGAGGTCAAACTGTGAAACATTGTAAACACAATATCTCCAGAAGAGAAAGTGTGACTGATGTCTTACTTGGTGTGTGGGATGGTCATATTGAGTAGATGATCGCTATCGAGGTCAAACTGTAAACATATTGTAAACACAATATCTCCAGAAGGGTAACTGTGATGTCATAGTTGGTGTGTGTGTTGGTCATATTTGAGTAGATGACCCCTATTGTTTTTTGTGAAGGTCAAAGGTCATTTGAGGTCATCCCAGGTGAGACCTTGCTAATACAATATCTCCAGAAGGGTAATGTTGACTGATGTCATACTTAATGTGTGGGTTCCCCATACTGGGTAGGTGATCCCTATTGCTTTTAGTGGACGTTAAGTGTCATTTGAGGTTACAAAAATAAAGGTTATTTGGGTTAAAGGTAATGTGGATTTTTCAAGACCAGTAGCTGCAGTGGATCTCGTACTTGTCATGTGGATAATTCATGCTTGTTATAATGTAACTATGTAACAAGGAATCACAAAGCCTTTTGGCTTTCTGGTTTCAGATTTTGGTTAGAAATATTGTAGTGTTATTTTTGTCAAAAGCATTTTTTACCACCTATCAGCATTTTGACAGGCTAAATGTAGCTTACAGTTTATGTACAAATTGACCAAGAAATTTTCTGATTGATACTCATTTTTGCACACAAACATCTGGTTGGTATGAAATCTCATTGATGTAAGACAAGAAAAAAAATACATAAATAAGACTGTCACCTTTAGTTTTGAGCCCATCCACGTATACATTCTGAATTTGCACCTCTGTTCTTTGGGCAACCTGTGCCCGCACATGCACATCTGTACAGTCAGGCTGCATCACTCTGTCATTGCAAGTTCATATATAGTACATTACGTTAGTTACTAGAGTGCGTATGCAGTCCCACCATGGACACTCAAATTTGAACACCCAGTACCTACATTTTAAAACCAAAGCAGCATGGTCAGATGGACGTATGTTTCGACTAACATGTATTTCAAAGACAAATTTCTGTTGATACCATTACTTGGGAAGCAGGTATGTAACAAATTAATGTGGTCAACAACTTTGCAAAGACATTGCGTGTTACACGGAATGTGTCTGTAAATATTTGAGGTCAACAGGGGTCAAATTGTGAAGACTTTGTAAACACAATATTTCAAGAAGGGAAGCTGGGACAAATGTCCTATTTAGTGCATTGGTGTACCACATTGAGTACAACATCATTATTGATTTTGGTGGAGGTCAAAGGTCATTTGAGGTCAACAGGGGTCATGTTGTTGAAAACCTTGTTAACACAATATCTCAAGAAGGGAAGCTTGGACAGATGTCATATTTTTTTTTAATGGCAGTCAACGGTCACTTGAGTTCAACAAGGGTCAAAGTGTGAAAACCTTGTAAATAAACTGTGTTGATTTACCTAGTATACATGGGCATGGCATTGACACCTACACCTACAGTATCAAAATTAACACCTAACAAACACCTAACAAGTTTATCAAACATACCAGGTGTACCTGGAAAAATGGATAATATGTCATAACAAGTAAAGCCGTGTGAAGAAACCAATTGATACCCCCTCGCTTCTCAAGTTAGTCGATCAGAGAGTACGTAACTGAACTGTACGTAATTGGAATAGTCCGTGATTGGGGGTTATGGAAAATTGCAGGACACACTCTTCAAGTTGTGTACGCAAAAGCTGTGCACCTTGCTGTCACATCAAACACAAATTAGCATTT